>PVJA010005494.1:0-78726 GCA_004027025.1 Myocastor coypus
AAAAAAAAAAAAAAAAAAAAAAAAAAAAAAGCGCGGGGATACTGGGAAAGGGAAGGCAGGCCAAGGATTCTGACCCAGCCGGCACGCGGGCTCAGCTCCCAGTGGTGCGATTTGGGTCTGGGCTGGAACAGGAAGTTAATGGCGGGAACACAGAGGCGGGGCAGAGGGGCCACTAAGTTTTCTTAAGAGGAAACCAAGACATAGAATTTGGTCCTGATTGAATCTGACTAAAGCCCATGTTCAGAACCATTATGATGCATTGCTGCTGAGCCAAATGTTTGTGCTCTGCTTTGTTTAAAAAACAACTTGATGTAGAACAACACAGAGACTCATAGTTTTCTCCCTCTCACTTTTTGGCTCTATTTTTTATTCTTCCTTTCTCTCACCAGTCCTGTGCCCTTTCTTTGTTTCTTTCATTGTTTCTTTCTTTTTTGCCTTAGCCACAGACAACAGTGGGCAGTGGGTGATGGGTGAATACAGCCACGCCAGTATCTGGAGTCCGTGGAGCCCAGGGTCCCAAGGGTGGGAATACACCCAGTGCCTCCTTCCTACCCTAGTTTTTCCAGGGCCCTTGCCCAGGGTTGGATGCAGGACCTGTCATAGTTCTTGGAACTGGAGCAGCTTGTTGGCCTCCTCTTCTTTGGAATGATTTTCACCCAAGAACCTTGAGTATTCCTAGGTTAAGCCAACCCAATTCTTTATAGTAGTGATGGCAGTCTAGTTTTTGAGAAGTTTAATAAAAACATAATTGAAGGGGCACTTTTAGAAATTGGACCACAAGCTAATGCTGTCTCTCTGCTTCTGTGCCAGATGCAGCAGCCAGAACTCTGCTCGCTGAAGGACAGCCTCCGCATTCTGGCCCAAGGCCTGGGCCGCCTGCTGTGCTGGTGGGCTCTAGCTGAACTGATGGTCCACCTCCTGTATATGCACGCCATCTATGGTAGTATCCTCCTCCTACAGGATGTCAACTGCTGGACATTAGGTAATGCAGCAACCTTGTCAGGATGGGGGAGCATCTGTGGTTAGTTTCAGAGTGAATCTGCAAACAGGGGCACTCGGAATTCAGCTGCCTTGAGCCAGCCTGTTTAACCTTACTCCTCTGTGACCAATTTACACAGTGGGATCATCTTGGTATGTTGATGGAGGTGGGTGCTGTGCCTTGTGGCCTAGGATCAAGGTTGCTATGACACAAGGGACACCTCATGCTGGGAACCTGAGTGCACATCTTCCTTGCATGGTTGTATCGCACGCAGCAGTCAAGAGCAAGAATTACTAGAGGCAGCCTTGAGGTTCGCTCCCAGACCCAACTGTTCTATAGTGCCTCTTCCTCTTCAGATGTCCAGGAAAGAGCACAAGCTTTAGAGTCAGACTGGCTTGAGTTTGGGTCCTGGCTGCGCTTTTAACAAATAGCAAGCAACCTTTGATGGCTTGTTAAATCTGTCTGAGTGTAGCCATCTTCATTTCTAAAGTGAGACTTGCCTTTGTGCAGCGATTTGGAAGATTGAAATAATATGCATTGTGGTTGTGCTTAATGAGGTGCCTGGTGGATAGAATAAATGGCATGTGTATGTGTGTGTGCTTTTTCTGTATGCTACTGGATGAATAGAAATCTTATTTCCTCTCTACTGTGGCATCTGCTGAAAAACCTGTTGTCCTTCATTCGTCTGACTGGCACAGCAGGGCTGTGTCTGTTCTGAACTGTGCCTCCCTGCACCCTCCCTCAGTTCTGTCCTCTGAGAGCTCCTGGGGCCCACATTGCTGCTGGCTGCCCTCCCACTGCCCTCCAGCCCATAGCTGTGGGGCAGGCAATCCACCCACAGATGGAGCTGCTCCCTGCCTGGGGCTTTGCATCCCTTTGATGATTTATAGATTTAAAAAAAAAACTCTTAATTGTCCTTGGTGTCATTGTGAATTGTTTTAATGACAGTTGCCTCTTTTCAAACAGATCTTTTCTTTCTTTTTAAAAAACTAGGTTTGTGCGACTTCTTATTGCATTTTCTTTGGCTGTAGAAAGCTCTTTAAGTTTTCATCATCATGTAATGACTGCATATACCCATGGGGGAAGAGTGTGGTATTTGAACACTTGTTTATATTCTGCACTGATCAAATCAGGGCAGTTAGTACTCACAGTGCATTATCATTTTTGTTATATTCGAACACTCTGGGCCCTCTTTGATTTTTTTCTGTAGCTGGGGTAACTGATGTTGTGAGAGCTTAGTGACAACACGAGACAAAAGGGAGAGGATGCGGTGGAGGCTTGTTCTGAGTTAGATCCCCACGGAATTGTTCCCTAATCAAGAGAGACTACCAGTTCTGGGGTCTTTAACTGAGTAGTGGGAAGCACAACTCGAAATGGTTTGCAATCTGAGGAGAGTTACTGTGTGTAGCAGGCACACCTAAGATCTGTGAGCAGAGCAGTGAAGGGGCTGGCTTGGAGCCACCAGGGATCCAGTGCTTACCCTCATCTGAATAGCTGAGTGAACCTGAAAAGCCTTTCATCACCTCCCCTGATCCCCTGCCAAAATTTTGAGTTAACAAGTCTCTGTTTTTAGAAGACCTCTTTATATTAATAGATTGATACTGTGTTCTTCTGTGACATTTTGGGTAAACATTGTTTTTAAGAAACATTGGTGTTAATACACAGAACAACATATCATTTATTTCACTGCTTTATAGCTTCCTTTTTATCTAGGTGCCACAAGTTACTTCTCTATTCTACATGTAAAGAACCTTTGAGGGCTGTGGAGATAGTTCAGCAGTCTAAGCACTTGCCTGGCAAGCACAAGGACCCAGGTTCAATCCCAGGCACCACATACTATGCTGGCCCTGCTGGGCTAGCCTCTAAAATCAGGTGTGATGGCACACACTGTTAATCTTGGTGCTAGGGAGGCTGAAACAGGAGGATCACTAGGAGTGTGAAGTACATTGTGAGACCCTGTACCAAATACAGAAAACAAAGCAAAATAACCAAAAAACCCCAACCTTTCAGCTCCTCCTGGCTTTGGAGTCTCCTAGAGCTCATATCCCAGTTTTCCTGTAGACTTACAGCTTTTGAATTATAGAAGGAAGTGTGTTTTGCATTATGTGTGTGTGTAAATGCTTACAAGGCAAGGGTGTAATCCACCAGCAATGCATATTGGTATTTTCTATTCTTTTCCTGGTATTTTATTTTCTGTCATTATTTTATGGAAAAATGCTGATTAGAAACTGCCCAACTGTACTTGTAGCTGTCCCCTCAAAGCCTCATGTAGTTATGGGGTAGTCTTCTCGAGTTTGTGATTAATTCATGATCCACTGGGATTATGGGTGTGAGTGCTCTTCCCTGCCTAGGCAGATAGCCTGACTGCACCATAAGGGAGACAGTCTTGTTCCGTGTGGCCATTGTTGCCTTCTGCTCCTCCCATCTGCTCTTGCTGTTTTGCTGTTTTCCACTGCCATGAACTGCTGCCCTCTGCCATGTGCCTCTCTGCCTTGAAGCCTGCTGAGTATGGAATTAAATCTCTACTAACTGTGAGCTAAATAAACCTTTCTTTAATTTTGGGTGTTGAGTATTTTGTCCCAGCAAAGTAACCAAGAGAAAAGTAACCAAAACAGTTACTATCTAGAATTTGTAAATCTTTATTGCTTCTCAGCCTTTTGGCTATGATCAAGGGCAAAATTTGAAAATCTCTGCTCTAAATATAGACTTAGAAATGGGATTGGTGGGTGGAGCTCAGTGGAAATGTTCAGAATGGCAATGACAAGTTATTTAGGTTAGTTGTAACAATTTTTGTTCTTCTTGATAGTGTCTGAAAGTTTCTGCTGCATAAAATTTTATTGGTACTTGATACTGGCTTTTACTTATAAAAATATGGTGAATGTGATTATGCCTCACAGTTTTAATTTGTATAACCTTAATTGTTTTTAGCAAGTTTACCAACTGGTATATCATTTTAAGTGATGTGTCCTGGTAACTTTTGTTAATTTTTCTGCTAAGATTTTAGTCACAGGAGTCATGAGAGTTATTATTCCATATTGCCACCTTTCATTAGCTTGTATTTTGTTACAGATATTAATGTCTTCTGGTTTGTGGCTTGAGCTTATTTTTTTCTGTTGCCTTTCCATGAGTAGACTTTATTTTACTGTAATATTATTTATAAACTTTCCTTTTTTTGGGGGGGTCATTTGAAAATATTTTTCTACACCAAGGTTATAAAGATATTCTCTTCAGTTTCTTCTAAGGTTTTAAAGATGAAACTTGTCTTTTCTTGTGTACATTAGCATTGTAGAAAATGGAAATACATAGATCTCCCAAAATTTGAAAAGGAAGTATTGTATTATCATCTATCCAGAGTTACACTAGATAAAATTTAAATGTTTACCCTTCCACATTGCTTATTACACACATTTTTATGGTTTTTCCCAGATAAGCTCATGATCTGTGTGTTTGCTGTATAATTTTGCAACCTGATGTCTGTTTTAATGACCTTTGCCCTTTCACATTACTAAATTTTCATTTTCATCTTGTGCCTGACTATAATCATATTTTAGCAGTTAACTCCAAAAATATCTCTGTACCTGGCTTACTCAACCTTATATCCACTCCAGAACACCGGTGATTTTTCTTCCTTGAGGTTGTCTACTGTGGCATCCACCCTTTTGAAGACTTGGCCAGTTGCCTTACAGAACTCTTTGTTACTGGCCTTGGGGTGCCAGTTAGCTTCTTCCTTTGTGCACAACATTTCACAATATAAACTAAAAGGTGTATTACCAAGTTTCATGGATTAATTTTTTTTTTTAGGTAATACTTCATAGGTGATATTGTATACTTAAACCTTTTGGAAATTCTTATGAGGAGTTTTAAATGTATAGAAAGTTCACAAGAATTATATAGATTTTTTTTGTCTCTAATATATATATATGGTAATTATTTTTTGCCTTCAGATAACATTCTCCCTCACACTGTTACATCATACTTTAAAATAATTCAGAGATACAAATAGTCTAATATCTAGTATATCTTAATTTTCTCTGTGTGATCTATCTGTCTATCATGTGTGCATATGTGTGTTTATATATAATTATACATATATACAACTAGAGAAATTCAAGATAGACTAGGCATATAGTGAGTATATATTATATTAAAAATCATGTGAAATCATTTTCAAAGTGTGTATTACTGACTCAATATTTAGTGAGATTATTTAGTTAATTTTAAAATTTTGGACTAGCTTTGTGTTTCTAATTGACCAGTTGCTATATTTATTTCTGTAAATTTTGTGTGTTTTCATAGTGTAGGACCTGTTTTTATTTATGTCTTAAAAACTTTTATTAGCATATGTTTATAGTACATGATGATTATATTTATTGTAGGTACATGTGTATTGTAATTTCTTTTTTCCCCTTCCCCCAGTGCCCTCTTTATTTTTCCTGTATCAGATTTGTTTATTTATATTATAGAGCTCTGTATAGTTGGGCGGAGGAAATAGCTCAGCAGTCTAAGTGCCTGCCTAGGCAAGCACAAGGACCCAGGTTTGATCACTTGTACCACATGCTATGCTATCCCTGGCCCAGGCATGTCCTAGCCAGTCACCAAGACTGGGTGTGGTTACAAATGTCTGTAATCTGAGCACTGGGTGGGTTGAAACTGCAGGATTGCTGTGAATCTGAGCTGCATAGTGAGATCCTGTACCAAATACATAAAAAATAAAAATAAAAATAAACTTAAAAAGCAAAGACTTTGTAAAGTTAGTTATCATATATACAGATTGAAAATAAGACTAATAGGCTAAAGAACGTACAAACCTGGTAAGAAAATTGTACTAAGTCAGGTTCACTTTTTGATACATTCTCTGTACTGGATTACAATATCTGTTTTTCCTTCTCTTTTCTTATTATCTGTATACATATTTCTTTTTAGTATAAGAGAAACCATATGCTATTTAAACTTGTATGTCTTAGTGTAATTAACATTATAGTTTCAAGGAGCATCTATTTTCCTACTAATAGTTTAAGTTTATCCTTTGATTTGGTAGAGTAATACTATTCCATTGTGTATAAATACATTTTTAAAATCTATTCATCTTTTTATCTACATGTAAGTTGTTTCTCAGATTTAGTTGTTATGAATTATGCTGCTATAAACATGAGTATACATATATCACTGTAAGATGATGTCTTTAACTCCTGTTGTATGTTATGAGTCGATGTCAGAAGAAACGACGAGAAGACCCGATGAAGGTAGCTCAAAGGACTCACTGAGATTTGTTTCTCAGTGAGCAAAGAACCTCAAAAGCAACTCAGCTTTATTTCGGGCTAGTGAATATGATCTCGTGCATGATAATTTTAGTAAAGGAGGACCATGTTAGTCACAAATGTGATCTCTATTGACCTCCACCTTTTCCCATTACTAGGTTCATGTAGATGTTAGCCATTAACATTCCCAGCAAAGGAGAAAGCAACAAACAGCCCACAGGTGAAGCTATCTATCACCTGGAGTCCCAGCTTTCCAGGATTTCCTTATCCCAGCTTTCCAGAATCTTCAGTAATAGACCACAGTTGTCCCTGGGCTTTGTTCATTGCACTCTATTTCTTGAATGCTAATGAGGCTACAACTCCTTTGAAAGATACTTAGAAGAGGACTAGCTGGTTCACTGGAATCTCTATTTTTAGTTTTTGAGGAATCTTCATACTAATTTACATTGTGGTCATATCCATTGACAATCCCAGCAACAATGGAGAAGGGCTCTTTTCTCTCCACAGTCTTGCCAGCATTTGTTATTGGTTGATATTCTTGATGGTAGTTATTTTTTCAGGAATGAGATGAAATCTCAGTTTTGTTTTTCCAGTTTGTGTTTCTTGAATGGCTAGTGATAGTGAACATTTTTTCATGAATTTGTTGACTGTATTTCATCCAGGAAGTATGTATTCATTTCAGATGCCCCCTTTTTAATTGGGTCTTTAAATTTGAGAGTTCTTAATTTTTTTTTTTTTGAGTTCTAGATATATTCTGGATATTAGTGTTTTCAGGAGTAGCTGTTAAATATTTTCCCCATTCTGTAGGTCATCTCTTCACTCTGTTGGTGGTTTCCTTTGCTGTGCAGAAGCTTTTTAATTTCATGTGATCCCATTTGTTGCTTCTTGATATTGCTAAGGATCTGTTTTCATGGTTTTCTTTATAAATATACAGTCTGTCCTTGAAATCATGGACATTGGTTCCAACCACATTCCTGGATACTAAAACTTGCAGCTGTTCAAATTCTTTCTATCAAATAGCGTACTATTTACATGTAACCTACATATATGTTCCTCTATCCTTTAATTCATCTTTAGATTACTTTACATGATATAAATGCCATGTAAATAGTCATCATAATATACTTTTAGGGACCATAACTTGAAAAAGATTTGTGTATTTTCAACACAGATGCAATTTGTTTACGAAATATTTTCAAGCTATGGTTGCTTGAATCTGTTCATGTGGAACCCAAACATATGTAGAAGAGGCTGCATTATACATTTTTTTACTTACATTTTTTCAAACATGTTAGATCTCAGGATTTACCTTGGAATCAAGCACATTCCCTCACAGTCCTTCTGTCAGTGTCAGCCATCAGGATGAGTCACAGCCATTACCTGACCAAGTTGCTTTCTGTGAAAGCTTGGAAAACTTTTTTTAACAGATGACTCTTCTTAGGCACACTATACACATGGAATTACTTTTCTCCATGGTCCCATAATCTCCTTGATCAGAAGATCAGGGACTCAAATGAGTTATAGGATCTCACAGCAAAGGTTCTCTTTTATTCTGAGTCCTCATTGACCTCAGAGGGCCAGGGCCAAAAGATTGGCTATTGTGTTAGCCTATCATTCTTTCTAGTTTTTGGTCTCTGAAAAGTTAATGGCATTACCTTATAGTGGGAACAATGACTATTTTGTTAAAATTTCACCTTTAGCACCTTGAAATGTAAGGTATAGCTAGAGAACTATACCATTTACCAACCATGGACATTCTAGTAATTGAATTCCTATAGAATGTTAACAGACAACAATTATATGATTTCACAGAGAAAAATTGACATCAGTAACTACATATAGTGGTTATCATAATAATCATAATGACATTTTGTTAACACATTTAAATCTTCATTTTGGCAAAGCATCTTTAAATGTAATGGTACATACATAGCATACATACTGACATAGGGAATGAAATTCCCAACCTGAGAGAAACCTGGGCTGCGTTTGTGTTCTCTAAAATCAAACAATGAATTTTAGGAACAATGGAAGTTAAGAGCAGAATATACTTATTGAGGGAAAGAAAGCTGCTATCTGAGAGAAAGGCAGAAGGGGGATCCAAGTGGGTTGCCCTTAAGCTGTGTCTTCCAGGAATATGGTCAGCCAGTAACATTACAAGCACAGTCACTCAGGTAAAATTGATTAAATCCAGGACCTAACGGGGAAGCAAGTTGCAAGTTGTGTATGAAGGGGACATGAATCCACAACTGGGTTTTTTCTATAAGGGTCTTGGTTAGTGACTTCCAGGCATCATTAAGGCGAATGGCTCATTTAGAATATCCATTCTGGATGCCTGTCTTTAGAGAGGTGTGTGGCTACATTTGTTTACTCTTGTCTTGAGATCCAGCCCACAGCAGGGGCCTGTCTCTCCCAAAGTTGCAAAGTCATTTTCCATACGGTTTCCTTGAGGGCCTGTCTCTGTCTGACCACCTGTAATATTTCTATCTAACATAGCTGCCTGCACAATATCATGTAAGTTTTGATTAAAAAATTCTCAGTTGAGTGGTGCTCTCATGTTGGCTTGACATGAACTTTTTATTACAGATATCTAGAGCACAGAGAAAGGCCTATGTTTAAATCTGAAAGAAAACAGGAGAATCACTATGAGTGTTATCTGTGCTGTGAGACCCTATAGACCCTATACTAAATATATTTTTTTTTAAAAAAAAAGAAAGAAAAGACATTATAAAAAAAGGGCTGGCCAGATAGCTTAGTGGATTAAAGTACCTGCTTAGGCAGAGTACATCAGGTGGGGTTTGATCCCCAGTGTGCTGTGCTGGCCCTACCCAGCGATTGGGGCGTGGTGGTGTGACCCTGTAATCCCAGCGCTTAGCAGGCTGAAAACAGGAGAATCACTACTCTTCCGATCTGTATAGTGAGACCCTGTAAACTCTGTACTAAATACATTAAAATAAATAAATAAATTTGAACGAAAATATCAGTATAAATCTCAATTTTACATTTTTGAATCTTGTACATTTTCAGACCATGAATGCATTTAATACACCACGACATTAGCAGTAATAAAACTGTCATTATTTGTTCCTCAATTTACTTTGGCACCAAGAGCATTTTTTAATCACAAAACTTATTTTTTTTAAATTTTCTTTGAAAACTTAACTTTTTTTTTATTTAGTACAGGGTCTACAGGGTCTTACTATGTAGACTGGACTTGTCATGATCCTCCTGTTTTCAGCCTCCCAAGTGCTGGGATTATAGGCCCATGCTACCACGCCCAATCTCAATCTTGCCCCGGGAGCAGGGCCAGCATGGCACCTCGGATTGAACCCTGGCTGATGTGCTCTGCCTAAGCATGTGCTTTAGTCTATTGAGCTATCTGACCGGCCCAGAACTTAACCTGACAATAACCAATGCGAACATATCCCAATAACATATTTTGAACAATATTTATTGGAGGCCTGCTATAAGGCTATGAAGACTGTTGGGGCTCCTTATTTTTTTTTAAGTATTTTTTATTTTATTTTGTTTTATTTTTTTCGTGTTTTAGAACTTTTGTTTGTTTATTTATTTGTTTTCATGGCCGGCTCAGCCTGCCCTGAGGGCAGGGCTGGCGTAGCATGTGGTGCCAGGGATCGAACCATGGTCCCTGCAGCTGCCCAAGCTTTCCTAAGCGGGGTCTTTAGACCACTGAGCCATCCTGCAGGGCCCGGGGCTCCTTATTAATGAACAAAAACATTAATGTTATTCCAGGCAGCTGGTTTTTATTTATCATTTGTAGTTCTGTCCAACAGTCTCTCCCCACCATCAGGCATCTCTGTTTCCTTATCTTATAACCCATGAAAATACCATCTTAATATTTAACACATTGAATATGAGTAAATGAGAGACTCAACTTATGATGTGTAAATCTACATTACATTTATGAAACCATATTAACATCATTTTTTTTTTTTTTTTTTGTCTTTTTGAGACAGGGTCTCAGTATGCAGTTCAGGCTGGCCTTGAGCTCACTTTTGTAGCCCAGGCTGGTCTCGAACTCACACCGATCCTCCTGCCTCAGCCTCCCGAGTGCTGGAATTACAGGCGTGCGCCACCACGCCCGGCTTAACATCATTTTTGACTAGCTGGCAACCTTGGTGGAAGAATGTCTTTAATTTGGATGGCATTTTTCTATAAGCCAAATTAAATTATAGCCAAGTACTTTAAAAATTCAAAATTACAAAAAGAAAAATTTTGAAAAAAGAAATATTTATTGAGCTCTTGTTTGACTGGCCACAACAAACAAAAACAAAAGATAAATTGTTTATAAAATCAGAATGCACCCAAATATATTTTGGCCAAATTAAATGATAATATTCTTGGGCTGGCAAGATGCTTCAGCAGTTTAAAGCACCTGCTTAGGAAAGCTTAGGCAACCACAGGAACCTCGATTTGATCCCCAGCACCACATGCTGGGAGACCTCTTATAAGAAGAATTTGAAAAACAAAAAGCCTCTTATCTATAGTTAATATATTTTTAGTATTTTATTTGTTTATTTTATTTTATTTTATTTTTTTTTGTCTTTTTGAGACAGGGTCTCACTATGCAGTTGAGGCTGGTCCTGAGCTCACTTTTGTAGCCCAGGCTGGCTGTAGCCCAGCCTCAGCCTCCTGAGTGCTGGGATTACAGGCGTGAGCCACCACACCCGGCAATATTTTATTTGTTGAGGGGGCCTTGTCCAAATTAGTTGGCATTCCCTTGCCCTTCTGGATCCTCCCATTCAAATGCAAACAAATCTTGAGATGCAGTGAACCATGGAATACAGATAAAGCATCGTTCAGGTCCAATACAGTGTACAAAGTTCAAATGGGAAGAAATACTAAAAATATATTAACTATAGATAAGAGGCTTTTTGTTTTTCAAATTCTTCTTATAAGAGGTCTCCCAGCAGAGTGTAAGGGTTAGGAACAGTAGGGTGGAGGGTGACAACCATAGTATTGGCCACTCATATATCTTGGACAGGACAGCATTTACTAATCCAGGGCTTGTAGACTGGCAAGAAGGGCATATTCCAGAGGGACCAACATTCCCTTAATATAACTGTTTCAAGCTGCCTTTAAATGTGGCTTCCACGGCCATTGGTTGTTATCTCAAACTGCCTTCACATGTCCCATCAATTCCACTATTACTGGGGGCACGTGAGTTGCGAGACCTGGGGGATTGTCTTCTGCCCAAGCCTTTGAAAACCACTGAGCACTGTCCGGTTTGCAAGTGGGCCCACCAGCTGGGTAACTATTGACAAATCTGCATCAGCATCTATCCAAGGTCTAATAAGCTTTTCTCTTAGATTTGCAGTTAACATGGGTTCCCTGGGGCTGAGAGAGACCCATGACCTCATCAGTCTGAAACTTTCTCTGATTCCACCACCAACACCTCCTTCTTTTCCTTCTCTAGCAGCTTTGGACATCCTCACTTGAAATGTCCCTTCTCCTTGCAGTAAACACACTGGTCTGGATCCAGGGAAGCATGAAGACCTCCTCCCTGATTGTTTTCTCTCCCCTTTCCCTGGATACCAACTGGCCCTCCTTCCTGTCGGCCAACACCACTTTTCCCTTTTCCTGCCTACGTTTTTATTCTGCATCCTTTTTATTACAAAACACTTTCAGAGCAATTTCTATCAACCAAGAGTTTATTCCTGCAAACCCTTCTAACTTCTGCAGCTTGTGGCAGATATCTGGGGCCCACTGAGCAGCATATGCTATATTGTCGTAGCCAACTGTGCTAGATAGAAATATAGGCAGTCAAACAGGGATAGATCTTCAAAGGAGCCAGTGTGGAAGAGGAAATACCTTGCAACTGTGAGAAAGTCAGCCTCCTCCACTGTGGTCCAGATTTTGACAAAAGAGTAAACACATACCTCCCTAAGGATAAACACCAGGGATGGATATTCTAAATAGGCATCAATCAGCTTGAAAAGCCAGGAAGAATCATTAACCTAACTCCCTATGGGAAGAGCCTCCCTGCTCTGTATTCATGTCTGCTTGTTGTGTGGCTCACTTCCCCATTTGATCCTCATTTAATCAATTTTATCTGAAAAATTACGCTTGTAATCTCATTGGTTGAACATAGTTTTGTCCCATCTCAAGCCCACCTAGTGAGTTCCTATGTTTTCCACCTTGGACCTGTCTCTTATGGTTTTGCTCTACAAAATCCCTAGAAAAGACAAGTTCCCTGGCTACCCACTTAGGTCCCCTTCTGTCCGTCTTTCAGATAGAAACTTTCTTTGCCTCAGTAAGTATATTCTGTGCCTAACCTCTGTTCCTAAAGTTCATTCTTTAGTTTAGAGAACATGAACTCATGCCAGGTATCATTGAGGTTGGGAATTTCTTTCTCCTATATCACTTGAGTGATAAGGGGGGTGAGTGGCAGGTTTGGCAGGAAGAGCAGGATAGGGTGGAGGTGCTGGGGAGCCAGGGGCAAAATGGGTTTTACTAAAGCTAGGTCTTCTGAAAGCCCACAAATACACATCATAAGCCAATGAAGCATTGCCCAAATGCACATAGGCAGGAAGCTGTATCGGGGAACTGGTCCAAGTGCCCTGGTTTTGATAGGTTCTGGCCCGATCATGAATTGCTAAAATCATTATGGTGGTCATCTAATATGGCTAATGCCCTAGAAATAAAAGACCACCACCCTTCTCCAACTCAGCCCGGGACATAATTTACTTTCACCCTTCCCACCTCCTCAGAGAAGACCCAAATCAGCTCCCTTGGGTATATCTAAGCATCTCCTTCGAACTCTTCCTCTGACAAAAGGCCATAAAAGCCTCATCCTCCATCCCTATATTCTCTCTCCTGTTCTCAAAGAAAATAAAGCCCCTTTTCCTTCTTCCTCTGCCTGCTTCTCTGCTGCCCGAGAGCCTATCAGCTTTCCCAGTAACAATCTCCCACACCCTGCTCAATATGTGAGGATCCAGCACTCCCTCAGATGGCCACCCTGTATTGAAAGGTCATTTTAGTTCACGAAAGGTAAGCTTCCCCCTTAAATTTATTGAGGCTCTTAATTATGCATCCCAGCACAGCTGTGCCCATACCAGTTAGCTAGCATGTTTGTCCTTTTAACTCACACCACAAGCAAGAAACCAAAGCTAATACACTTTGAAACAATAGCTGTAGTCATGACAATCCATAGCGGCACAGCCAGTCTGGATCCTCTGAGCTTCTAGGTGAGTGCTGTAGAGGGGTAGGAAATGGCAGGACCACCAGGAATCCACCAATCCAGATAGCAAATTCAGGTGTAATCAGCACAGGTGCATTTGGGAAAACATAAAGCAGACAAACTGATCCCAGGAACTATTAACTGTCTCCAACCATCAATTTTGAATACTTTACCACCAGGACTAATCAAAACAAACTCAGAGACAAAGTGACCAAATTCTCAGCTACACTGAGGTCAAATGTCTACTACATCTTGGAGCCTGGGCCATAAAATTGCCATCTTGGAAGAAGAACCAAGTTTCACTTGAACCAGAAGTAGATATCCAATCTTAAAGCTTAGTAGGTTGGAGGGTAGAGCTTCATTGTCCCACCTCACAGCCACACGTTTTACCTCATAGTCACTTGCAGGTGGCTAGCTGAAATCAGATGGGGTATCCTGCCACCTGAGGAGAGATCTTCCTTATGTAGCAGCAGAGGACAGGAAGTGAAGATAAATCCCCACTGAGGAGACCAAAAGACAAGGAAAAGGAAACTTGTGGCCTACTACAGCCATACAAACTTGTGCATTGCAAGCTTGCAAACAACCGATACCCTGACTTTTGGCCAGGACTCCCAAAGTAGTTTGTACCCGCCTGAACCTTGCTTTTGGGTTATACACCTTTCAGGTTCCTATTGCAACCATATTGCCTCATTTTCAGGAATTTTACAAGAATGTTTACATTTCCCAGACACTGTTGATCATCTGCCTGTTATGGAGCAGTGTGGTTTAATGTTTGCCCTATTCCCCAAGGTGTCCTTTTGTTCCCATTTTTTGCCCCTGGTTTTCTTTAAGTGGGCTTATGATCTCTAAGCTAATTGGAGGGAGGTGAGAGAGCTAGGGTGTGAATTTACCTATAGTTTAGGTGAACTTAAGTGAGGTCTTATCTTAGTTACTCTTCTCTCATTGCTGGGACAAACATCTGACACTCAAAAAGAGGGAAAGAAAGGTTTATTTAGCTCACAGTTACTGGAAGTTTCAGTCCATATTCAGCTCACTCCAAGGCAGAGAGGCACATTGCAGAAAACAACCTTTCATGGTGGCAGGCAAAGAGCAAGAGTGCCAGGAGAGAGAGCTAGTAGCAGCTCAAGCAGCTCATTTCTCTTCCTTCCTTCCATTGAAATGCAAATCACCTGCCCAGGGCAGGTACAGCACCTATTTCTACAGTAATCAATTACAAATTCTAGAAGCTGCTGTATGACTGCATGAGGCTTTGGGGGGACACCTATACACAAGCCATAACATTCTGCCCCTGGACCCCCAAAGACTCATGCACATCCCTTTATGTAAAAGACATTTCAGTCCATCTCTAAGAGTTGCCAAAGTTCCACAGTTTCAGCATTGCTGAAAAGTCCAAGTCCCAAGTCTCTGTGAGCCTCTATACAAATGAAGTTAAACACATCCAACATTCAAAAGCACAAGATACACATTACCATTCCAAAAGTTACACACTGCAGGATACCAAGTATTGGGACCAGCACATGTCCAACATCCAGAAGGGCTGGCATTACATCCTGTAGGTCCTTGTGGAACATCCAAAGCAACCTGTGGCAAATTGTGAGCTCCATGTGGCTCTGCCCCTATGGCCTTCTTGGTGGTAGCTCACATGACTTCTCTCTCAGGCTGGCTTTGCTCCCTCTTTTTGTTTTTTTGGTCCCTCTTTGAATGATCCTCATTCTGGACTTTTCCAAACTTCTGGGGTTTCCACAGAATAGGCTTCTCATTCACAGCTTTACACACCGCCCTCTCAGGGGCACACTGCCTATCCTCCCAGGCCTTCTGCAATCTAGGTCAGCAGTTCTCAACCTGTGAGTAACGACCCCAGTGGGGGGTCGAACAACCAAAACACAAGTCGCCTAAAGCCATTGGAAAATACATATTTAAACCCATGCTATGCCATGGTGAAATGTTATTTATTGGAATTAGTAATAAATATATCTCAACATAAAATTAAATATTGTTTTTGTGATTAATCACTATGTTTAAATTGTTTGATTTGTAGCAATGAGAATACATAATGCATATCAGGTATTTATTTATTTATTTATTTATTTATTTATTTATTTATTTATTGTCTTTTTGAGACAGGGTCTCGCTATGCAGTTGAGGCTGGTCCTGAGCTCACTTTTGTAGCCCAGGCTGGTCTCGAACTCGCACCAATCCTACTGCCTCAGCCTCCTGAGTGCTAGGACTACAGGCGTGCGCTACCACGCCCGGCAGGTATTTACATTCCAAATTATAACTATAGCAAAATTACAGTTTTGAAGTAGCCACCAAAATTATTTTTTGGTTTGGGGTCACCACAACATGAGGAACTGTATTGCGGAGTCACGGCATTAGAAAGGTTGAGAAGCACTGATCTAGGTGGAAGCCTTCTTAACCGCAGAACTCCTGCATTCTCAATGCGCCTAAAACCACTGCCATGTGGATGATGTCAAGGTCTGCTGCCAGCTGGAGCAGTAGCCAGGCTTCTTTCTCTCTTGGCTGTAGGGATTGAGTACATGGATCACTGAGCACTCTGACTCTGATTCCAAGGAATAAATTCTCCATGCCAGCACCATTCTGCAACCTGCTATGACCACCGCAGCCATTCTGGAACAAAGAGCTCAGCGGCTTTTTCCTCAAGGCAAAGCCCCTGACCTTTGCAAGTCAGTTTGCAAAGGGTGGAGACCTGTCACCTCCTGTGATGCCCTCAGGCCGGCCTTTACATTCTCTGGTTCCTTCTCAGCAGTGGAAATCCTTTTAGTTCTATCTTTGAAGTCCACAGCTTTATTGGCACTTTGTTTCTGGTCAAACTCACATTTTGAGCCATTCTGCTGGGATTCTTGCTCTTGATTTGCAACATAAATCTAGCTAAAATCCCCCAATAGCAGCCATGCCACTGCCCCAATATTTGCCTACTTTTAAATATCTTTTGAAAGATTCATCAGTCTGCCATGTTAAAACTCAGTCTCAGGCAGAGTCTCTGGACAAGTGCAAAATGCAGATAACTTCTCTGCCAAGTCAGAGCACAAATGATCCGGAGTCCAACAGTGCAGTCCTTCCCAGCAGAAACCTCCCAAGCCTGGTCTTTACAGGCCTGCTTTCGATCAGCCGTCTGTTCTCTTGAGCTCTGATCAGAATCTCCCCTATAGAAGAGCCAAAACTGTTCCAGCTCTTCACAAGGAGGCAATGTCTCTGAACCTTTCTTACCTCTTCCCTTAAGCCATTTCCAAAAACTCATGATCCACATGGTCAGGTTTAGTCACAGCAATGACCCCACTCCTGTGTTACCAAATTCTGTCTTAGTTACTCTTCTCTCATTGCTGGGACAAATACCGCACACTCAAAATGAGGGAAGGAAAGGTTTATTTCGCTCACAGTTACTGGAGGTTTCAGTCCATATTCACCTGGATCCAAGGCAGAGAGGCACATGGCAGAAAACTTTCTTGATGGCAACTAAGAGAAAGCAGGAGAAGTAGCAGCAGCTCAAGCAGCTAACTTCTCTTTCTTCCTTCCTTTCTTCCACTGAAATGCAAATAACCTGCCCTAGTGCAGGTTTAGCATATATTTCCACAATAATCAATTATAAATTCCAAGGGGCCAAGGAGATAGCTCAGTGGCACAAGTGCTTGACTGGTAAGTGCAAGGTCATGAGTTTGAACCCTGGTCCTGGAAAAAAAAAAAAAAGAGCTGAATTATAAATTCCAGAAGCCACTGTGTGACTACATGAGGCTTTGCAGAGACAGCTATACACAAACCGTAACAGATCTCTTTTGTCATCAGTTGAGTCTGAGGAAGCAGCACAGGCAGAATAAAGGGTACTACATTGTCTCTATGACTGAGCTTTCATCAAAAGGGTCTCAGGACTAGGTGACATTCTACCCTGTGCAGAAATAGGATCTGTGAGTAAAAGCAAAAAAAGCAAGTCTGCCTCCACCCTGGGGTGTGTCTTTCTCCGGTTGCTGCGGAGGTACTTAATGAACACTTACATGCATTTAAGATGGAGCAAAACATCACAGGGACTCTGCTTCAAGTGAGGCTGGTGTTTGTGACAGTGGACAGATGTCTGTGTGTGTGTGTGATCCAAGGTCTTACATGAGGAAGCAAAGGGAAATCTTGCATCTTCTGTATTTATTCCAGAAAGTGATCTGTGAAGACTTGACAGGAATAATATGCTTGTCAGTGGAAGCTATTTACCGTGAGATGCATTTGATGTGGTTAATCAAATGATGAGACTATTCATGAACTCTGAAAGGTGTTAAATCCTCTCCTGGTAGGGAGAGAAAATTGGTGGTGGCTAGTTTTCTGTCAGAGCTCAAGTGCTTCTCACTGTAATTGAGAGGACATTAGGAGTTCCATGGCAACCAGGGGACATTGGTTTTTCTTTGATTCCTTTTACTCTCCTGGAGATATCAAAAATTTCTTCTCATGTATTTTTCTCTCTATTCAGGGTGATGTTGTTGTTGTTATTATTATTATTATTATTATTATTATTATTATTATTATTAACCATCTTCAGTTTCCAGGGAGGTTTAGAGCTGCTGAAGAGGGACTGGGGAGTATGGATGCTGCCCATGATAGGGTTTGCCAGCTGCAGGTAACTTACCTTGCCCTTCTGGGGCTCCGTTCTGGTACTTGAACTAGACATAGTTCAGCAGAAGGATCAAAAGCACTAGCATTTGAGAGAAAAAGAGAAGCTGCCAGTGAATAAACAGAAAGGTTAACAAATGGAGGTAGAAACAGATGGTCTTGTGAATCTTTTAAGACAAAGGAAATGCTCAGTTTTTTGGGAATCTGAAAAGAAGCCATATGAGAAGGACTGAATAAGGTCTTTCATTTTGACAAATGGAAAGTACTTGCTGGCTTTGGTTACAATAGGCAGTGTGTATTTTTTGGGAAATATAAATCAGGGTTGAAGAATAATCAGAAGTGAGGAAACAAATAGTTTGGGAGAAACTTTAGCCTGCTTTTAGTAACTATTGAACGATGTCATGACTGTAGCTTTCTGAAGCCTGAATTCTGTTAATGTACAGCAGTGTGAAGCTCTCATTTCTGGGCCAGAATGAGGGTCTGTGGCTTCTCACTTCATTTCCCATCATTGTGTGTTCTTTCTGCCTCGGTCAGTACCTTTGCTATTTGGGGTTCCACCTCTGGTGTAATTCAGGTTGCCATTCTTGAGTCATCCAGGACCTTGATAGTCCTGTGCATATGGCCTCATGCTGTTTTATCTCTTCTCTCTTTTAGTGCTTACCTAAACCCAGGGCTTCTGCACCAAGCTATATGCCAGCCTTTAAATGTTGAGACAAGGTCTTTTAATTTTTTTAATCTAAAAATTATTTTTTTATTTGCTACCGGGTTTCACTAGGCACTACAAGAACATACTCTTCCAAATTGTAGCCCAGTGTCCTGCCTCCTCTGGTCACATCCTACCTCCAAACAGCAGTCAGCTATGAACTCATCAGTTGGTGAATACACTGGTGAGAAGAGCACCTCCAAGATCCAGTCACCTTTTAAAAGGTCCAACTTGGAGCACAAGAGACTTTTTTTGGAAACATTCTAGAGCTAAAACATAACAAAGGGTAATAAAGATACCACTTGTATTTGGACCCCCTTACATATTTAGGCTATGGGGAAGAACACAACATGTAGTATGCTGCTTCACAGTACATTCTACATCTAGCAGACAGCATTTCAACCTGGTATGATGATGTCTTACTTCTGGTACCATGGTAGAACCTTTAGTAGACCATTCAGTAAGACTAGTTACTTCCAGATGGTGGGATAAGACTAGTAGATCCCCTGAGTCTAGCAGCTTGTTTCACTCCATTTGTTACAAAGTGAGAAACAATGTTGCATTTTCTAGTGTGACTAAGAGAGTAAAGTTAAGTCTTTGGATGCTAGAGCTGGCAGAGGCATGGTAAGTTTGCAAAGCAAATCTACGTGGAGAAATAAGGCCATTCCTTTGGATCCTCCAAAGTGGAAGATGCCTAATGTAATGAGTTGGACACCTGAAAATAGAAGGCAGTGGAGACTGATGAGTTAGATACCCAGCTGTGTTAGAGCTGGTCTGACTGGGGTGAGGTGGTCCCCATTACTGACCCAACTCGCACAGCGCCTCCATTGGTGCCATGATGGCCACTTTGATTATGAGCCTGCTGAAAAGCACTGGGGAACCCAGAGAGAGGCCAGATGGGGTGATGTATGCTGGAGAGGCTGCCTTGTGATTGACTCACAGCAGAGGGACCTTTTTGCTATTTAATAGGCCACAGATATCCTTGCTGACCTCATTCTAAGTCGCTCATTTACAAACGTCTTACCCAGACCTTATTGATATTCATTTAGCCTGATTTCTTTTATGGTCCTAGCTATCTCAGGAAACCACTGAACATTCACATAAATCACTTTTAGATCCTTCAAGCCAGACTTTCCTATAGAAAATTATATATATATATATATATATATATATATATATATATATATATATATATATAAAGTTTCCCCCATTTCTCATTTCTTTTCCTCCTTTCCCTCTTTTTTTTTTTTTTTCCTCTTTTTTTTTCTTTTTCCATTTCTTTCATTTTCTGTCCTTTGGGGCTACCTTACATATAAGGACACAGCTGTCCATTTCTAGCAGATTTCGGCGTATCATGGAAAGCCATCAGTAAACACAGCATATGCTTCCTTTCCTCTGTCAAGCCTTCTTGGGGTCTTGGGGATGGGGGAGAGCAGGACAGCAGGGCAGCAGGAGATGGTGAACCAGGGAAGTGAATGCATTTCCTTTTCCTGCAATCTATTTGTGACTTTGGGATCCTCTAAGACGTGAGGGGTGTGTGTGTGTGTGTGTGTGTGTGTGTGTGTGTGTGTGTGTGTATTTTTTCTTTTTTTTTTGAAGGACTAGGATTCAAATTCACGACCTTGCACTTGCCAGGCAGGCACTTGTGCCATGGAGCTATCTCCCTGGCCCCATGTGGTGGTATATATTTTTTGATGATGGAGTAGACAGGCATACCTAAGCTTAATGTCAGAAGGAAAAGAAATTCCCAGTTGATAGCAAACAGCAGAATCCTGTGGTCACATGTAGCTCACCTGGTAAAGAGCTTGAGTAGCATCTGTTTATGCATTGCCTTCAAATCTCAAAGAGGTTTCCTGAAGTTATACTTCCTTCTTGGGAGAATCTTTAACCTTGGAAGCTTCTCAAAGATTATTTGTTTTTGTAATATCTAGTTTGCTTGTATTGTGGCAAGGTATCTGGTATGCTTACCACTTGTAAATTAGCGTGATGGTATTACTGACTTTGCTTATGGATATTTGTCTTTCTTTCCTTTCATTCAAGGGATCTGTGTATCTGTAAGTTGATTTATATCTCAGAATTGTATAAAGGATTATAATTTATTGTTACTTCAAGTCCTGTTTATCAAGACTAGCTATTTTTCCAGTTGTACATTTAATTCAGTAACATAATTTATAACAATCGTGCCAAGAGTACTAATATTAACCAGCTTTTATTGAGAACTTTTATCTTTAACAACTTAACATACAATAACTTATGCATTTTCTACAACCCTGTGTGCAGAGAGCAGCTTTATTGCTCTAGAAAAAACATCTGTAGATATGGGAAAAACCTTGTAACTTGTCAAAGATAAGTGACTTCATTTTCCATCTTCTCAAGGTATAGGGACCCAGCATCACTTGTACTGCTATATAAATCCCAGTGGTGTGTGGCATACTCTGCCCCAGGCTGGATGAGTCACTTACCACAGTTACTGTGCCTGCTTACTTTGGGGCTGTCACTATTTTGTCTTTATTCTATAAGTTTGGTTTTCACTGAAGTTCAAATGGGGAATCTTTCTGTCCTTGGACCCCATCCCTGAAATAAAATGACTTTTTTTTTTTTTAACCAGGGATCAAACTCAGAACCTTACACTTGCCAGGCAGGCACTTGTGCTCCTGAACTATCTCCCTGGCCCCTTATGATTGGGCTCCATGCATAGTGTGTTTCTCAGTTTTGGGGAAAGGAGTGTCTCTGGGCTCTCTTGGGGACTTAGTGGTTACACACCATCAATCCACTCTAACAATCTTATCATCTGAAATCATTGCTATACTTTTATAATTTCCAAAATAATTTTTAGCATTTTAGCCCTTCCCATGTAGGCAGCAGTGGTGTCTAGGTTTCCAAATGCTCTCAAGAATGATTACCATGCCCATACCTCAGCTGCCTTATGAAACCTTCAGTTGCTGGCCCATGAGCCCAGAGTAGTAACTATCAAGTTTAACATTTGTTCTCTCCTCTGTCTAGGGACCTTCAGAATCTGCTCCCAGACTTATTAGTCACATTTTTAATTTTTAAAATTTATTATTATTTTTTTATTTTTATGAAAGGATCTACAAGGTGTTCATGGTCTCACTACTAGATCAGACTCATAGTGATCTGCCTGTTTATAACCTCCCAATAGCTGAGATTACAGGTGTGCACCACTACGCCCAGTCTATCACATTTGTATCAATGTACAGTAGCAGGATGCTGCAGTGCTTTGGGAGTGAAAGCCTTATAATGGACCCTGTGCATCATGCTGGGATCTATTTCCAGACAGTGAGGAGCGGCTTCTCTGAAACACTAATTCCTCAGTGATTTCATTAGCAATGCCTTCTGGGAAGGCTTCTTTTTTTTTTTTATTATTTATTTTACTTATTTATTTATTTATTTTTTTATGGCTGGCTCAGGCTGTCTTAAGGGCAGGTCTCATGCTATGTGGAGGAGGAGATCGAACCACAATCTCCTGTGCCTGAATGACTTTGCCCAAGCAACTGAGCTGCCTGGCAAGCCCCCTCTCCCCCCACCCCAAACTTGAGAAAGCTTTTTTCCCCCAACGTTTTCTGGGAAAGGGAAGATCAGCCTTACTACACAGAAAGGAGCTGCTTCTGTTAGCTTAAGGAGGCAGGATCTCCTAAATCAGGGTCCATTCCTGTCGTAGAGTTTAAAAGTTATATATGGTTATTCTAGTTCAGTGGTTCTCAACCTTTCTAATGCTGTGACCCTGAAATACAGTTCCTCGTGTTACGGTGACCCCAAACCAAAAAATAATTTTGGTGGCTACTTCAAAACTGTAATTCCAAATAAATAACATTTTCCGATGGCTTTAGGCGACCCCTGTGTTTTGGCTGTTCGACCCCCACCGGGGTTGCGACCCACAGGTTGCAAACTGCTGCTCTAGTCTATAGATACCTAGCAAAGTATTTAACTTAGCTAACATAATAAGTAAACAAAACATTTTTCCCCCTTTGCTTTGTTAGCCATATTATTGCAAGAGAGAACAGATCATTTTTTAGCGGAATCCTAGATGGTAATTGGTTTATAGGCCATGCATGAGCTGAGAACTTAGATTTATCTTCCTTTAAGCTCTGTGGCAGCTGGAAGCAAGAAGCCTGCACTATCTTTCTTGGGTGAAAGATACTGGGTTGTTAATAGTTGTGGCCTGATCTTCCCAAGGAGGCTACTGTGCAGGTGTGTGCAGGGAGCTGTCTTAGGATTAACATCTGTGTGAGGAATGGGAGCAGGCTGGGCAGAAGGAAAGTCATCATGGTACTGTCTCAAAGGAAGCTTCTTCTATTGGTTCTACCGGGTACTTGGAGTTGTCTCAAATGGGGTGAGGGGCACGAGTCTTTACATACCATGTCAGCCACAGGGCGCAAACTGTCCCAGAAAGGCAAGGCAGCTTTTTGAACAGAGGCAACCACAGAGGAGGCTTGCTACTGGGCAGGTGCCATCAGCTGGGGCAAAGTGCCCTTCATTTCTGAATGGAGGTCTCAGAATTCTGTTGTAGCATTCACAAGAGTCCAATGACTTGTCCATTTGGTAGCCTGAAGTCTTGTCTCTAATTATACTTCTTTCCAAATGGCCACAAGAAATCATCTGGTGAACAGTTTGCCTGTGTGCCTATTTAGCAAAGCACATCCTAGAGCAACTTCCTCAGAAATGATTGTGAAGGGTAGAATTTTGACATCTGTAATGTTTTCATTATGCCTCTGAATGATCTGTAGCATTGTAGATATAGAATTCTGAGTTGGAAATCATCTTCTAAAATTCCGAGAATATTTTTGTGTTGTGTGCTAGCTTGTGGAATTGCAATTGAATCTGACATCATTCTTTTTCTTAATCTTGTATATGAAATATGACTTTTGATCTTCCTTTCTCAGGGCCTTGAAAGTATTCTGTTAAAAATATTTCAAATTTCACTGCTGTGACCTGGCAATGATTTGGGGCTACATTCAGCTATTGCATTGGTGCATTGGGTACCTAGAAATTGATTTGGGTTAACTCTGGATAATATTCCTGAATTATTTTTCTATGATTTCTTCACTTTCATGGTTTTTAAAAAATACCTTTCATTCAGTTTCTGAGCCACCTGGATGAGTCTTCAAATTTTCTAATGCTTTCTGTCATTTTCCATACTTTTGTCCTTTTTCTTTGTTTTCTGGGCTACATTTCCAGTTTTTTCTTTCAATCTATATTTAAAAATTTTTGGTTTTCCTAGATTTAAGTTTCTAGATTTCTCTCATTCTTTTTTTTGGCGGGACCAGGGTTCGAACTCACAACCTTGTGCTTGCCAGGCAGGCACTTGTGCCACGGAGCTATCTCCCCAGCCCCTTCTCTCATTCTTTTCAATATCGGTCCTTTATGGCCTTTTGTTGTCACAGATCATAGTATCATTTCTCCCTTCACTGGTGATCTGAAGAGAGTTTCTTCTTGTCACAGTGCTTCTTTCTAGGACCCTACTGTCTCCTTTGTTTGGTACTGGGTTATCACCTTAATGTTAATCATGACTGGTGGATCTTGGCCTTTCAATTTGGAGAGCCCAGCTCCTAGAACAGTGTTTTTTTTTTTTTTTTTTTTTTTTTTTTTTTTTTTTTTTTTTTTTTTTTTTTTTTTTTTTTTTTTTTTTTTTTTTTTTTTTTTTTTTTTTTTTTTTTCCAGTCATATCCTTGGGTAGGCTCCATAAGATCAAAGTCTAACTCTAGGAATTGTAGCCTCAAAAGTGTCTGGGTCATGGGAAGTGATTATAATGGCAAGTGACATGGGTGGTAAAAAGGAGTTTATCAATAGACAAAGATTCTGGCAAAGCTAAGAGTTTGTTTAGATCAAGGAGTGCTGCCAAAGGGGACCTCAGGTGAGGCCCCAAGAGAGGAATTACAGGGTAAGGGTGAGAGATGGTGTTCTACAGTATAGGGATTGAGGATATGGATGAAGGGTCCAGGCAGCAAGTGTGACATCTAAAGAATGTCTTTTCTTGGATCACTTAGCATCTTCTGGGGAGCTTTAGATTGCAATTTTGACAAACACTTACAGAAGGCCTTTTCCTTTAGATAAAAATGCCATAAAGAGATATATCTTTTTAGAGAAGGTGAGTGGGAGCTCATTGGTGGAATGGATGGGCCTTACATTGAAAGCTTTGTTGCTGTTTTATGAGAGTAGGATGTCTTTAACTGAAGTCTTAAGGATTTTAACCCTGTCATTTCCAAGGGTTAGCCATCATACTCATCTTCTCACAGACTGTTGTAGGAGGCTGAGCTGATCAGTGTTAGGAAATTTTAAGCCACTTAGGCTGCCTCAGCTTTCTGCTTTGCTCCCATCTATAGATTGTGGTCTTCAGATGGCTTCAGCATCCTGAAGCATCATATAAGTGTTCTAGGAAGGAAAAGGTAGATTGGAAAAGGTGAGTGTAAAAGTTTTGGCTTTTATTTTGTTGGAGAAGCAATGCTTTTCCCAGCAGCCCCTTGGAAAAGATAATTGATTACCTTCTGACCAGTCAAGTCTGGATTAGGTGCAAAGACTTCTGGGAAGGTGAGTTTTTTTTTTTAGAAGACACATGGTTCCCTGAGCAAAATCAATAATCAATAATCTATTAGGAAGAAAGGGGAGGTGGCTATGGGGGCAGTATCAGCCACACTGCACCTTATCTGGCATGTAAGTGTTGAAAGAATGATGGGAGACTAACAAATTTACAAAGTACAGATACCCATCTGCTAAGGAAAAGACTCTAAAAATAGACATAGGTTAATTATGAGACACTGCCATAAGAAACTATAATTTCTTTGTGTTTTTGCAGCTCTAAATATAAATTAAAGTATATTCTGTTGAAAAATGACAAAAACTGAAGAAAAATCAAACAAGGATCAGCATTGTCTATTAGACAGATCATGAGTCACTTACCCTTAGTCAAGTAATTCTGGATTGGGAGAGCTTTTGGCTTTCTTGGAACTAAGAGCCTGCTTTTATATCACTCTCTTGCATTTATTCTTCCAAATACTTACTCCGGTTATATGTTTTCTTGCCCATTTTCTTTTCCAGATCTACATAATCCACGATGTTATAGGCCACTGCTTTAAGATTGTGTGTGTGTGTATTCATACACATATCCATGTGTCTTAGTTACTCTTTCTCTCATTGCTGGGACAAATACCTGACACTCAAAATTAGTGAAGGAAAGGTTTATTTAGCTCACAGTTACGGGAGGATTCAGTCCATGTTCAGCTGGCTCAAAGGCAGAGGGGCACATGGCAGAAAACAACCTTTCATGGCAGCAGCTAAGAGCAAGAGCACAGGGGGAGCTAGTGGCAGCTCAAGCAGCTAACTTCTCTTCCTTTCTTCCATTGAAATGCAGATCACTTGCCCCAGGGGAAGTGCAGCACCCAGACCCACAATAATCAGTTACAAATTCCAGAAGCCACCCCATGACCGCATGAGGCTTTTAGGAGGACACAAAGCATATCACCAGGCACATACATTTCAGATCTTCCTAGGGTGGGCACCACAGGCAGCACCTAGGATTGCACCCTCATTAGCTGACACTCATAGGTAGGTATTTTTCACATGTTAATACCTCTAGTGCCAAGTACTGCAAGCATTGGAGTACCTTAATCTGCGGAAAGTTACCATGGTTCCTGGGGGACAAAGAAATTAAGTCGGAGTCCTCAAAATGCCCACGAAGTCCTAGCTGCCTGGGATTTCCCTCCCGTCTAGGACCTCATTTTCGTCCCATGTCCACTATGCTTCCTCAGTTTCCCTCTAGCTGGTACCCTTTGTACACCGTCCATGCTAGCTTTCCAGCCTCCCCTGTGGTTGTTCCTCTGTCGGTGACACCTCTCTCCCACACAGCCACTGCACCCGCGACTCCATTACATCCCCTGCTATGCCTCAGCTTCCCTATGTGGTCTTCCCTGATCATTCAACTCCTAATTGCTACCATCCCAACTTCCCAGCACTGTCCTTCTCCCCTCCTGCCATCCAGTTCTCCCCACCAGGTAGCCAGCTGTACTATTATCGTGTCCATTCATTTATGGTTACCCTTGTCATTTGTGTGCTTGTTTGCCTCCCATCCCACCATCTCACTAGAATGTGTAGGCTGTTATTTGTTCCCTGCGTTATCCCATGAGCACCCCGTCACACATCCAACACTCCCAGGATGTTGCCCATTTTTACAGGTGTAGATTGATAGTATGAGGTATATATCATTGTACATCTTTTATTATTGTATTATTTCTGTTTTTACCTCCCACACAATATATTCTTTCCTTTTATTGTTTGGTCTTTTTCTGACTTTCACTTTTTTTCTTATGTATTTTTTTTCTTGTATTTTTAATGTCTGGTAAAAATGTGTATAGTAACTCAGAAAACTCTTTCCTTGTCTTCTTTTTGGCTTTTATTTTGGTAGGGTTTTTCTTTTCTTCTCTTTTTCTCTCTTTTTGTTTTGTTTTTGTTTGCTTTGTTTTGTTTTGGTTCCTTGCAGTTCTGAAAACTGAACCCAGGGCCTCATACTGAACAAGGTGCCCAACCACTATCTCCTTTTTATTTTGAGAAATATCTCAGAAAGTTGCTAAATTCCTGTACTGGTAGATACATTGTGTCAACTTGAGAAGTTAGAAGTTTATCTCAGCAGGGGGCCAGGGTCCTCACTTTGCTGCTTTTGCTGTTTTCTGGAACCTTGAACTGTTGCATGTCCCCATGCCAGCCTGCCTTGGAGCCAGCTGATATCAGACTGAAACCTCCATAAACTGAGCAAAATAAGCTTTTTTTCCTTAATTCTAAGCATTGGGTATTTTGTCTTAGCAAGAGAAAAGTAACCAACGTGATTGCTAAGACTGCTTTTTAAGGGCCGTGGTCCTGCCTCAGTGTTACAGGGTATTGGGATTATGGATGTGCACCAACATCCTGCAGCAGGCAGTTTACTTCAACCTTAACTTGGGTATGAAGAACTATCTTAAAGAACTTCACTTAATTATAATCAGAAGGGTCCAGTGAATGTGTCCAGATGTGGCGGCATACGCCTTTTAATTCCAGCACTAGGAAGGTTGAAAACAGGAGGATCACTATGAGTCCGACCTTCATAGTGAGACCCTGTGCTAAATACATAAATGAAAAAAAGAAACTGTAGTCAGAAGCAAGTAGCTGCGAAATTTGTTGTGTTTTTGGGTCTATGCTTTATTCCTGTGCCCTGATGTGTGCGTACTGTCATGTGATGGTTACCTGAGGCTACTTTGTACCCTACAAGTCATAAGAGCCACATAACTCATGGTCCGGGTAATCAGGCATAACAAGAAAATTGGCAAGCCACTTCTGACCTCGAGAAGTATCGATGATGCTTCCCAAAGTTATTTGTGTGTGTGTCTGTGTGTGTGTGTGTGTGTGTGTGTGTGTATTCGTGTTTAAGAAAAAACAAATTTTTGACTGTTATTTTCTTTCTTTTCACTCATTTTTTATTGGAAAATTTTAGATATATATAATGATCAATTCATCATAGGAAATTTATGCTTGTATATGATATATCTTTTTTTTAATTTTATTTTTTGTTTCAGAACTTTTATTTGTTTATTTATTCATTTTCATGGCTGGCTCAGCCTTCCCTGAGGGCAGGGCTGGCAAAGCATGTGATGCCGGGGATCGAACTGAGGTCCCTGCAGCCGCCAAGGCTTTCCTAAGCAGGCGCTTTAGACCACTGAGTCATCCTGCCGGGCCCTGTACATGATATATCTTGATTCCGCTTCTTTCTCATTCCCTTCTTCTCCCTTCAAGCCTTTTTGTCTTCCTTATTTACAAAGCTTTGTTTCTATTTTATCTTTCTTTTCTCATTTTTTCTATCCTTTCACTTCCCCCTCTATAGTTCCCCTTTGTTTCAAACATTTTCTTCCTATTTCACAATATCTATTGTACATTTTGATCTTTATTTACACTTTTGGTTTTCACACCAGAGAAACAATGCTGTATTTAAATATGTATGTCCATTCAACCAGCAACCAGGCTTGGCGCATCCGTGAGACCTCCCTGGACCTGCTGGAGACTCATTTGACCTGGCAACCAAACCCAGCCTGTGTTATAGACCACTTGGGGCCCACTAGAAATTCATTCAACCCAGTAACCAGGCCCAGTGTCTGATGTAGAGTACCCCGGGCCTGCAGGAAACTCATTCAACCTAGCAACCAGGCCTGGCATGTGATGTAGAACACAAGGGGCAAAGCAGAAACTCAGCTGACCCAACAACCAGGCCCAGTGCACCCAGTGTGGAGAACTGCTGCAAAGACAAGATCCACCCAGCTGATCCAGGAGCAGAATCTCTTGCCAGAGTGGCACAGCAGGTTTGCCTTCAAGGGCTGCAACAGGAAGAAGTAGAGCTCAGGAGCTAGACCCAAGCCACACCCACCTGGATGACTTTCAACTTGGTAGATCTGGACCTGGTGCTAAGGTAAGAACTCTACCAAAGCTCTAAACCAAAAGTCAGAAGGCAGGGCTCTACAAAATGACAAAGAGAAGTAGCAAAATGTGTGCTCAGACCCCAGGTCCACCCCGAACAAATACAGGAGACAATAGCATAGAAAATATTGGAAATCACACACCTGAAATCTCTGAAATAATAGCATCTGAAGTAAAGAAACAACTGCAGAAAGGCATAGAGAAAAAAATCTGATCAGAAATAATTTCTCAATTAAAAAAAGAAATAATACCGATGATAAAAGAAGTACTAAGTGCTTCTAAAGACAGTGATAAAAAAATAGAGAATAGAAAATTGATAGAATCCTTGAATCAGCAGTATAGGAAAGTAATAGAATGCATGAAGCAGATTTAAAGTGCTATATAGAAACTTAAAACCTCAGTCACAAGCTGGAAAAACCATTTCAATGAAAGTGAAAATAGACTTTCAGACCTGAGAGATACCACTGCAGCTAGTAAAGAGGTAAGAAAAGATCTCTTAATAACAACTAGAATGCAAGAAAAAATAATTCAGCATCTGCAAGATGATACAAAGGTGAACAGTGTAAGATTGATAGGCATCAATGAGAAAGAAAGAGTCTGTACAAATGATATAAAAAGAATATGGGAAGAAGTATTAGAAAATTTCCCAAATATGGGGAAACAATTTGACATTCATGTAACTGAAGCATACAGAATTCCAAATAACATCAGCCCAATTAAAATCACACCCAGACATATAATAATAGAGATCCCAGAATTTCAGCACAGGAACAGTATACTAAAAGCTGCTAGACAAAAGAAACAGGTCGCATTTAAAGGAAAAACCATTCGAGTAACAGCAGATTTCTCTTTACAAACCATCAAGTCAAGAAGAACATGGAACAAAGTACTTCAAGTCTTTCAAGAAAACAGATTCCAGCCCAGACTGCTATACCCTGCAAAACTCTCTTTCAGTTCAATGGAGAAGTGAAATACTTCTAGGATGAGAATAACTAAAGAATTTCATGATGACAAAGCCAACCCTGCATAGTTTACTAAAAGGTGTTCTAGAGAAGGATCAAAATGCCCACAATTCCATGAAGGAGAATGGAAAGAACCCACCAAATCGGGCAAATAATTAAATACAGGAGAAAAAGAAGTATACAAAAGCAGTCTTTTAACTACTCTTTTATATACAGCAGCAGAATATGTCCATCAGCATATTCTACAAATGGACTTCTGTACCCTATGGTTCATGATTCTTTCTGGGTCTACAAGGTGGATATCAAGAAAATGGCAGTAACTCAGTCCCACAAGTTCACCTGGCCACCAGTAAGCATCATGGACACTCTCCATGTACATGACATACTAGAACTTTGTGTGATATCCTATCCCCAAACTGTTAGAAGTTCTGGCCATATAGTTCCAATTCCAGTATTTATATTTTATTAGTAATTCTTTACTACCATAGAAACTTGTTCATACTTGGTACTTTTGTATATGTTCACCTATTCAAATACTATGAGAGTACTCTGATTTGATTACAGATTCATACATATGACACACAACATTCTGGCCTCTAAGTTGGAATCATGATTTGATTTGAATTTTGAAATATTGTTTTAAAGTATTTAATTAATTAATATTTAATTAATTTTCTTAAATTGTTTAATTACATTTTTTGTCTTATGATTTAAAAAATGAATTGCTAGACTAGAAATCTTCAGGTCAAGATTAGGTTTTAGAAGCAATAGCACCTATACCTGATGTAGTTTAAAGCTAGTGCCACAGGAACGATTGAAGATTACTGACTGAGACTACACAGAGATCATAAGCAGGGATTGAGAGATACTGGGGCCAATCAAGTGTCTGAGACCTAGGCACAAGGTGGCAGCTAAGTGGCACACAAACTTCATTTGGGCTCTGTCTTGACAAATAGGCAGTTATCATGCAGGACAATAGCAGGTGATCCTGTGATGGTGGAAGTCCAGTGGGCTGTTGGGAATACACACAACTAGAAGACCTTGCTCACTCTAGGTCTGAAAAGGCCTCTCAGAGGAAGGAATGTCTGAGAGGCAATCTGGAGGGTGATTAATTAACAAATAAACAGGTAAGGTTGATGAGTCAGGCTTAGAGGAAGGGAGCTCTTGAAAGAGGAACCACTGTATGAGGGTTAGAATGGGTGTTCTAGTTTAGCTCATGTGTGTGTGTGTGTGTGTGTGTGTGTGTGTGTGTGTGGTGGTAGCAAATGTGACATGGATAAAGGCAGAGAAGGTTATGGAGCCTGAACCAGGTAGTCAGTCTTGTGGTCCATGGTGCCTTACACAAGTGGGATGCTGGGGCACCCATGAGGATGAAAGAATTTCATCTTGTACGTGGTTGGCTGCAGCAGTTGTCAGATAGGGCAGAGTCGATGATGAAGGTCAGGATTCTGTGTAAACACTCAGTAGGAGACACACCCAGCCTTTTAGGGCTCTCTCCCTTGGAGCTCCCACGTGGAGACACATCTTTCCCACTACACTGGTGACCTGTTGGTGACTAAAAGCAGTTGTCATTAGCTTCACTGGCACTGTCTGAAGGAAGGTATGTGCTGGTTTCTGATGACTAAGAATTATAGTCAAGTTTTCTATTCTGTTACTCCTGTCTGTCTGTCTGTCTGTCTGTCTATCTGTAGGTCTCTATATCTTTTTCTCTCTGGATATGTAAATCTAAGAACCAAGCACTGGGCGTTTTTGTTGTACATTCCCTGTTCTAAGACTTCTGTCATTGAGAGTGGGTATGAGCTGTTAGCTTTTGCAAGTGCCTCTGAATCCTGGCATGATGATCTGAAGGGTGCCCCTAGTACAGTAGACTAACCAGAGAAGTAGGATCTGTCTTCTCCTCCTTCTCCTCCTTCTCCTCTTCCTCCTCCTCCTCTTCCTCTTCCTCTTTCTCCTTTGTCTTTTTGAGACAGGGTCTCACTGTGCAGTTCAGGCTGGCCTTGAGCTTACTATTGTGGCCCAGGCTGGTCTCGAACTCGCACTGATCCTCGTGGCTCAGCCTCCCAAATAAATACTGAGATTACAGGCATGTGCCACCATGCCTGGCTAGGATCTGTCTTCTTACTTAGAATGTTCTTACCCTTTTTGTCTGACTCTTTTCAGTATTTTTAAACCAATTTCACAGATGGTATTGGGTACTCTGAAGGGCTAAAGGAAAGAACCCGGATGTTCTGTGCATACTCCTATTTTTCTGAGATCTCACAGGTACAGTAGTTAATGTTTAAGTTTTATCTTAGGTAGCTAGACTGGACTTAGTTTAGGAAATGTGTTTGTTAAATGCTTTGATTAATCTCCAGAATTTAAAATCCTAAGCTTCATGTCACAATGTCTCCCTTTCATAATTGGTCTGGCACAGGGTATGTGCTCTGTACATGTTTATCAAGAGAATCCAGGGGACAAATGCGTTTTTTGTTGCTAATTCTTCGTTCATCACGTTGTCTCTTTTTCACTGTTGCTATCTTTCTTTGGGCCCTAATGGTATGGTAGAATAATGTATGACTGTGGTGCAGTGCCAAAGCAGGGTGTTTTCATGTTCATATGATTATTGTTAAAGGCTTACAATTCCTTTGCGTGTGTTTCTTTTATTGAGTTAAAAACCCTGCCATTCTGTGAGCACCTAATGGGAAGGGGAGAATGAAGGTGTTCTTACATGAGCAGCCATGTACCAACAGGTTAAAGAAAATGAGGGATGTTTTGTGTAATGTGGAATGTAGAGTGTGTTAGGAGACTCAGCCAATTGGAGAATGGATTGTGAATTGGAATGATCAGCTGTCCTAGTTCTAGTTCTGAAAATATAATCCTAAGCTCCCCAGTTCTGCCCAAACTGGGATGTTTCCTTATCTGAGAAATCACAATTGAGCATAGAGCAAATCTAAGTGGTACTTTGAATTACTAATGAAATGTTTAAAATAGATGTAACATGGAATGACTCCCAAGGAAGCAGCTAAATTGTTTTATAGGATTCAGACTTGTCTGATAAATTGCTGCAAAATGGAATAGTGTAACAGTAGATCTCATAGATGGGGCATTGTTTTTAAACATAGGAGTTTGAAAGTCAAACTAATTATAGTTTGTCTAACATTTTCATTGTACAGACTGTGAAATGGCAGTATGGTGGGACTTGTGGTCACAGTGGGGGTATGGCTGCGTTGGTGGGAATGCAGCTTGTTAACTTCCAGACCTCTGTTCTTTCTGCCACCTTCACTCCCTTCCTGGTGGCTCGGGTGCCTCACTGGGTGCCTAGTGCCCTCATAGCAGCTCTTGTCTGTCAGGCCCAATGATGGCCTTGTAGGGAGAAAATACATCTTTTCCATCCATTCTCTAGATTCATAGCTGACACCTGTACTTCAGATGTTTCACTGACAAGAGAAATGGATAAACAAGCACATTATGAAAGTTTTATGTGACACATGTGGCAGACTGAACTTCATTTTCACATTGTGGGTCAGTATGGTCATGTACTTAGACAAGTTGTGTGATGCAGCAGCAAGCACAGCTCAAGGGGTCTTGCCAGGCCTGCTTGTCAGGACTCTTCTGCATGCCTCTGTGTTTTTGCTGCTTTCATTGGGTTCAGGCAGGACACCTGTCACAGGAAGTTCTTTAGAAAAGGCAAGAATTCTTTCTATGGCCTAGATGAGAAAGAGGAAAGGGGAGAGAAAGTTAGAGTGGCTTCTTTCTTCTGCAGCCTTCTTCACTCCACACTCAGGCACTTGGGATGCCTGGGAGCTGTTTTCAGCCAGACATCTGCTCCTGTGAATTACATAAGAGGGAAGACATGAGTGTGTGAGTCTTGGGGAGCAGGGAGTGTGTGGTGAGCACTGGGCTGAGGAGCAGGAGGGGCCTGGACTCCAGTTCCCCAGGCACACTGTGGATTTGAGCCACTTGTTTTGAGTAGCCTGAGTCTGCACTAATTGGCGGCCCTGGCAGGAAGCTCAGGAATAGTTCTTAGGGAGGTCTAGGCCTTCATGTCCAGGAGTCTGCCCATAGGGACCTTACTCAGTTTTCTGGCTAATCTTCCTTTGTGTCTTTCTGTTGCTAAACTGACTCCTACATAAAACTTTTTTTTTTTTTTTCTGGAATAGTTATTCTATATTTATAGTGCTTTATTTCATCAAATTGTTTGCCTTTGATATCACTGAAAATCAAGCTCCTCTTTGGATTTTAATGAAAAAAAAAAAACAACAACCCTGTGGCTTACCAAGGATATCTTTGTTTAGGTGGACCTTTTAAATATAAATACTGTATTTATGCATGGGTAAATGTTATGGTTTGTATATAGGTGCATTGAGAATGCAGGAGTTCTGAGGTAAGAAGGCTTCCACCTATATTTCAGAAGAAGTCCTGGGAGGGCAGGCAGTGTGCCCCTGAGAGGGCAGTGTGTAAAGCTGTGAGTGAGAAGCCTATTCAGTGGAAACTCCAGAAGTTTGGAAAAGCCAGGAACATGGATTGTCTAAGGGAAATTCCAAAGAGGAAGCAAAGCCAGCCTAAGAGAGAAGCCATGAGAGCTACAACTACCAAGAGTGCCATAGGAGCAGAGCCACATGGAACTCACAATTTGCCACAAATTGCTTTGGATGTTCCATAATGATGTAGAGGATTTAATGTTGGCCCTTTTGGATTTTGAACTTGTGTTGGTCCCAATGCTCGTTATCCTGCTGTGTGTAACCTTTGGAATGGTAATGTGTATCTTGTGTCTTTGAATGTTGGATATGTTTAACTTTTCATTTGTGTAGGGGCTCACAGCTAACAGTTTGCCTTGAATCTTGGAGACTTGGGACTTGGACTTTTCAGCAATGCTGAAACTGTTGAGACTTTGGCAACTCTTAGAGATGGACTAGAATATCTTTTGTGTAAACTGTTGTAATGTTCTGTGTCAGTGCCGAAAGGAACGACGAGAAACCCGATGAATTTAGCTCAGAGGACTCACTGAGATTTGTCTTTCTGGAAGTGAGCCCCGACCCCCAGAGGGACATTACTTTTATTAAGTATTCAAGGACTAAGGAATTTGCATAACTGCTTTGGGGAATACAGACTAGAGATCACTACCTCTTTTACCATTTACAGAATATTGTTAGGTTAGTACAAATGCTAATTGAAAACATTCCAAGCAGGGGAGGAGACAACCAGTAACATCCCAAGCAAGGGAAGAGACAACAATCAAGGAGCCATTAGAATAAACAGTTATCTGCCTCCTTGAATCCAGGTTTCAGGAATCCCCAAGTAACCCCCAACAGCTGTCCTTGGGCTTTATTGTTCTCTACTTAAGATGCTTGCTCCTTATCTCTACAGTAAAGGGATGTGCATGAGTGTTTGGGGCCCAAGGGCAGAATGTTATGGTTTGTGTATAGGTCACCCCTCAAATCCTCATGCAGTCTTGGGTCAGCTTCTGGAACTTATAATTGATTATTGTTGTGTGGGTGCTGCATGTGTCCTGGGGCAGGTGATTTGCATTTCAATGTAAGGAAGGATGAGAAGTTAGCTGCAACTACTCCTCCCCTCTCTCTTGCTCTTTGCCCTCTGCTATGAAAGTTTGTTTTATGCCATGTGCTGCCCTGCCTTGGAGCCAGCTGAATACGAATTGAAGCATTCAGTAAGTGTGACCTAAATTAACCTTTCCTTCCCTAATTTGAGGGTTGGATATTTATCCCAAAAATAAGAAAAAAGCAACTAAGACAACAGGAAACTTCAAATGATTGGTAACTGAACCTCTCTAATTAGCAATTAAGAGCATAACAAACTCTTTAAATATGACATCATGGAATACAATATATTTGAAAAGAAGTAAGTGGATGTACATGTGCCCACATATATATTATACATCTCACACAAATGAGTTCTTAACAATGGTCACGTGCACATCGAGGAGAATACTAACAGTGGAGAGATGTGAAATGAAATTGTGGCCATCTCTTCCCAACCCTTCTCCTTCCTGCTTAGTTTTCTGCACCTTGTGTAGCTACAATTGTACCTGGATACTTACCTGCTGGGAAACTGGCCCAATTTGGTGGGTGGTACATTTTGGCATGGAATTTCTTCCTGGTATTTGTCATTTCTTTGGTTCTCACTACATAAGCTGCAGCTTGTTTGTAACAGTTGCCTCATGAGTAGCTATTCTTTCCATCCAAAATGTTTGGTACTTGTTTTTTTCTCATTATGCCTCCTGCAGTCAATTAACAGTGAGTATTGAGGCACCCCTGTGATCTACAAGGATTTGCTTGGTGCCCTGCTACCTGAGTTCCTGCTTGCTAAACATACTAGGTCATGGTGTTTTCCTGATGTGGAAATGTTCCCATTCAGGGCCTGGTCTTTCAAATTCTGGTTTTTATGAGTTTTATGGTATGCCTCCTATTGTCTTAATAGTAGTTCATTTACCAGTTCTATGTTGCAGACCATTGTTTAAAATTTTGCCTTGTTATAAATAATGCTTTGGTGGACATATTGATCTATGTAAGCTTTTTGGATGCATCTGGATGTGTTCCTAAGTCAAAGGTTTTGCTAATGATTGCCAACTGTTCTTTAGAAAGGTAGCACTAATTTTCCTTCTTAGTAGGGTTTAACAGTAGTACCAGTGGACTGGTTCTTCAGTGAATTTCTGTTATGAGGCTACACATTTCTACCCCTGCCTCCATTCTCTCCTTGCCTGTCTGCCTCACCAGTTCTTTTTCCCCTGCTTTCCCTCCTAGCATGTGCTTGCTTCTCCCCTTGCTGTAGAGCAGTTACAGGTTTGCAGTCCTGAGGAAAGCAGCAAGGAGCTGTGTCTCAGATATTCTTCTCTTGTTACTGGACAAATACCTGACAACCAAAATGAAGCAAAGTAAGGGTTATTCAGCTCACAGTTACTGGAGGTTTCAATCCATATTCAGCTGGCTCCAAGGCTGAGTGGAAGAGAGCAGAGAGCTTCCAGTTCATGACAGTGGGACAGCAACAAATGGTACAGAGGCAACTGACCAACCAGGGCAACAGAGAGCAACAGATAGTCTGTTTCTCTGTCTCTTATAATACATTCAGGCTATGGCCCCAGGCTGGGGAAGGAACATGCACCCATAATCCTAGCAGCACTAGCACCCATAATCCCAGCAGTACGAAGACACATAATCCCAGTGGATGATGAGTTAGTCTCAAACTCCAGAAGTCCCTGCCTCATGACTGCATGAGGCTTTAGGGGGACAACTAGACACAGACCATAACAATCTGCCATGGGAACAGAGAACTGTGTGGACAGTAAGATGGTCTGACACCTAGAGAGGTGCCCTGCCAGGTGGAGGGGCATGGAGCCACCCCTGTATTTCTGAGCCAAGCTCTTCAAAGATATATCCAGTGCCTCTCAGCAGATCCATAGCCTAAATGTGGCAGTTATGAACCCATCACTTAACTGTGGGACAGGTCTCATTCCTGCTTACAAGATAAATTAGCTTTAAAGGCTATTCTTCAAGTATCTCTTCCCTGCTTATGGAGAAAGTTTTGTACTAATAAAAGACTCAAGTCATATACTAGGAAGAGGGGGCTGATGGGTACTTTGGAACTGTGGGATACAAAATCTGGTTTAGAATGATTTGAGCTCATGAAAGGCAGCATATTTCTGTAGTAGTGTCATGATGCTTGGGTTACAGCCAGATGGCTTCTCTAACAAAACAATTCTTGCTCATCTTCAGATATGACGAGTGAGGGCCGGGGTTTGATCCCGGACATGCCATGCTAGTCCTGCCCCTCATGCATGCTGAGACAGTGATTGAGAGTGGGTGTGGTGGTACACATCTGTAATCCCAGCATTTGGAAGGCTGAAAACAGGAGGATCACTATGAGTCCAATCTATATAGTGACACCTTGTAGACCATATATTAAATATATATATATATATATATATATATATATATATATAAAGATATAGTAAGCATGTTCCCACCCAAGAATGTCTTTGTTAGCTGTTCTGAATGTTAGAATATGTTTTCTGTCCATCAGTTTATGCCTTTCTGTCATTCCAGTTGCAGCTTCCTTGTCACGTCCTATGAAGAGGCTTTCCCTGGTAACCCAGACAGAAGTAGCCAAATAGTGTTTCACCTATTTTATTTTCAGCACATAATGCTTCACCATCTGAAATTCTCCTTGTTTCCCTATCTGCCACCACTGAACATATGTTCCATAGACATAGCTATCATATGGGATTTGTTCATCATGTGTCCCCAGTGGCTACAACACTAATCACTAGTAGCTGAGACTTCACACCTATTTGTTGAATATTTGAGTAGAGTATATTTGGCAAGAGAAAGCTCCCCCTTTTGGCTTTGAGAACAGGTATTTGCAAGAGATTCAGGTGAGTGCTCAACCTGTAAATTTTAGTTTTAACTTGATATTTGCTTATTTTCTGCCTTGGAAAAACCAGTTATCACAAAATTTCAGTGTCCTTATTTGTAAAGGAAGAATACCTATCTGAAGAACCCCACAGAGAGGAAGAACTGTGCTAAATGATACCAGCTTGCTGTAAACCTTCAATCACTTAACTAACAGTTCCTGTTCATTGGACTGTCATGGGAATGTAAGAAAGTACATCCCTTGACAAAGACCAGGCTGTTCTCTCAGTGCACTATCCATCAGAGAGTTGCTTTGCTCAGTACTTGGCTGGTGATCGCTTCATTGGGGGTTGTGGCAGACCCACAGAGAGATTTTGCCAGCCACAAGGGGACTGATCTGACCAGTGAGCAAGGCAACAGTTCTCAGGGCAAGTCCTAACAGTTCCCACCTAGCATTAAGTGGGGAAGGATATGTGCTGATCATGTCTAGTGGCTTTGTCACATCTGTTGTTCCATTAGTACGTGGTGGCATGGCAGGTTATGGTCTCTGGCTAATGCCTTGTGCCCTATTTCTTCTTTACTGAGCACTTCATGTAGTGCATGATTTGATTTCCTTTGTGGCTCATGTAGATAGGGAAGGGGTTTTCCTGGTAAGAGATGAGGCTTCAGTTACCTTTTAAGTAACAGCTCTTACTCTAAATTGGTAAATTGCCATTCTGATATTACACATATCTTTGTAGGCAGATGCAGTTTGTCCCTGAGAGCAGATAGACTAGCTCTGGACAAGCAAAACTGAGGATGACTGGCTTGGGTGACTGGAGTTGTGTTGGAGGAGGGCTGCCTTGATTAGGGGCTCTAACTTAAGCAGCATAGCTTTAATTTGTGAGGTTACCGCAATTTAATGCTTGTGTGTGTGTGTGTGTGTGTGTGTGTGTGTGTGTGTGTGTGTGTGTGTGTGTGTGTTTCGTCATCAGTATCAGTATTAGTAGCTCAGGATACATTTACTAAAAAGGGCCAGGAGGTGGCAGTAAAAGCTAGCTAGTTATCTGAGCAATTAGCCAGGATTTCATTTGTCTAATGTAAACCTTCAATAATTTCTCATGGGCAATTTACAAAGTGCTAATGTACAGGGGTACAGGGGTGCGAAGGATGTCTGCTTGTCATGTGCAGTGGCTTTGTCAGCTCTCTCTGATCTGACAGAACCTGATGGATTGACCAGAGAGAGTTGATCCGCTGAAATAGACCCCATTTTGATCCTGGCCTTTCTAACTTCTCTAGATGTTCCTGTTATTACTTCATCATACTTTTTATGAAACTCTGGGGCATTAGTTTTTTTCTCTTTATCTTTAAAGTTTGCATACCCCTGTTTGCATATGCATGTCAGCAGTTGAAGGTCCCTGGTCCTTCAGTTTTTGGATAAGGTGGCTTGATTCTGTTCCTGGCCTCAGCAGATCCAGTGCTCCACTAAGACATCCAGTTGTAGCTGTGGTTGTCTGTGTCTCAGGCCTCTAAGGAATTAGTTCTGCTGTCAATACCACACATGCCCCTGGTTAGATGGTATTGGCTATTTTTCTTAATTTGCACACACAATACCATATATAACGCATCTTTGTTCACTTTCTTCTTTCTTCCTTTCTTGCCTCATTAACAAAATGTATTCTCCCAAGTCTCTTGCAGACTGGTCCATCTGCAAGATGGACAAACCATATCACTCCTCTGAAGCCTGTGTGCCCATTTCTACATCTGCTTTCCCCCAGCTGCTCTGTGGTGCTTTGTTTCTTTCATTGTGCTTTTGCTTAAGGTTTCTTTCACATAGCCAATGCATCCTTCAGAGTACTGTATTTTTAGAAAATTAAAGTGTATACCTAGAACAGACCCCTGTATCTTCAGCCCCCAGGTGTAGCAGCAGTCATCTCATGGCCAGTTTTCTTTCATCTGTACTGTCTCCCATATTGTTTTGAAGCATATCCCAGACAGTTTATCATTAGCCATGAATATTTCAGTAGTAACTCTAAGAACTCCTATTTTTCTTTTGAGCTGCTGAGTATTCTAGAAGAAGAGAAAATGTGGCAGACTGGAATAATATCCTAGTTTGACATGGACTATGATAGTGATGGTGATGAGTGCCCGATGTACAACCACAAACCCACGTCATTGTCACACAGTTCTAGCACTGCAGTTAAACCTGAATATGGAAGTTTTAGTTTAGAAGAACAACTTATACACTAACATTTTTGTCTTAAAAGAGAGACTAATAATAACACATGTGCCATAAGTTCAGGGGTACACTGTAGTGACTTTTGATTTTTTCTTTAAAAGAGCCCACAGATGTTAGATTTCTTGAGTTCATTAATTAATGGCGTTTCTCCTTAGTAAATCCAGGCATGTGACAGGCTGGATAGAAAAGAGCTTGGATGAGCTAGGGGTTGAGAATGAGTGAGGAGGGAGAAAGTGGAAAGAATGGGGAGCTGGCAGGTGGGGCTGTCGCAAAGCACTGTGGATGTACATCAGAGCCATGTTTGAAAGCCTTCACTGTGTAGTGATTGGAATTTAGAGACCTGTACCCTAAGTATAAGGCAAGTTTGTAAGCTCAGAATTTAAACACTGACTGTTGTTGAAATCATGGCTTTGTACCCATCTAAACGGTAATGAAATGGAAGCAAAGTCATCCATTAGGTTTTCTCACTCTGCAACATCCCTGTGGGGGAAAAGACAAGACTTTTGGCATCTAATACTTGTTTTGAAAACAGGACCAAGCATTTGTCAGGTAGCATATGATTGGTTTCTTTTTCTACCCTTCTGAGACATTAAACATTGTAAGACTTATTAAGATGCAGTGGAAAAACTTAATTTTTATAAATTATCTCCTTGGATTAGAGTTCTCTGGTTATTTGAAATTAATGCAGTGTAAACTTAAAGCTGCTGTGGGACTTAGCATCGTGAGTTCCTCTGTGCAGTCACAGATGTTCTGGGTGGCATGAGGATAATTCCACGGTGCATGCCTAATGAATGGAGGCAATGCCTACTTGATGTGGCACTACAAAGGGTATGAAGTTGCTCACAGTTATTTTTAAAAATCTGCTATTCCCTGCTACCACTCTCTCTTCCTCCAGGATCTCTGAGAAAATTCTGGTCTCAACTGAGCCATGCTCAGCCCATTACTATGCCCACATCACTTGATGCTCAGATAACTTCTTAAATACATAAAACAGATGTTTCTTTCTTCTAAGCCAAGTTAATACTATGGAAATCTGAATTTGCAGAGTACTTTAAAGAAGCAATTACTTGTTTTCTAAAGAGATTTTTTGCTTTCTTCAAGGACTTACAATAAAGTCCTCCATTCATTTCTAGTTCTTTTTGCATGTAGGTTTTAAGCTCTCTTTTAGGCAAAGTAACTCATGGACTGTATTTGAAAATTTGCTGTTCAGAATTTTTATACCAGTTGGCACTGTATACAGCCCTTTCCTCCCCCACAGATCAAGTCCTGCATGGCTGGGTAGTGTTGTGTTACTTTGCCTCTGTATGTGGGGTCTTCTTCCCTGAACTTTTCTGGGTAGAATATAAATGTTTTTACTAAGTGCATTATGATGAGGAAAGAGCAAGACCTTTGTCAACTCTCTAACATCTCTGCTGTTCTGTTGTACCACTATAGTGATTTGGTTAAACTTATTCCTCAATATTTGTTTTACTTTTACTAGTTTTTTAAAAAATGTATTTGGTACAGGGTCTCACTATGAAGATTGGATTTGTAGTGCCCTGGGATTACAGGTGTGAGCCGCCATGCCTGGACTTGGTGGCTGTCTCAGAGGGTCAGAGGGGGCAGCAGCACAGCATGTGATGCTAGGGATTGAACCCAGGTCCCTGCATTTGCCTAAGCAGGCTCATGGTCCACTGAGCTATCTCACTGGCCTTTATTTTTGCTAACTATTGTAAATGGAATTGTTTTCTTGACTTCTGTGACAAATGATTCACTGCTGAGGATTCAATGCAAATGATGTTTTGTGTTGATTTTATAATCTACTGCATTTGATTCATTCTAACAGTGTTGTTATGGTTTAGGTCTATTTGTCGCCTCAAAGCCTCATGCATTCATTGTGTGGGGACTTCTATAGGTTGAGACTTGACTCATGAGTCACTGGGCTTATGTGATTTAGTACTGGTCTAGAGCTTGAGACTTGATCCATGATCCCTGGGATTACGTGTTTTAAAACTGATGGCATTATTGGTCTGAGTACGGCTGTGACTATAGCTGTGGTCTAGGGTGGATATCCTAAGGCAGAGAGCCTGATTGGAATTGAGCGACAGAGAGACAGACTCAGCTGTTGCTGTTGCTTTCTGCTCCCATTTGGTCAGTTGCCTCTGCCACCACTGTTGCTATTCTGCTGCCATGACTTGGATACTCTCTGCCCTGTTCTACTCAGCTTTGGGCCAGGTGAATATGGACTGAAATCTCCAGTTAACTGTGAGCTAAATGAACATTTCCTTCCTTCATTTTGGGTGTCGGGTATTTGTCCCAGCAATGAGTACAAGTAACTAAGACAAGTGTTTTTTAGTGTAACCTTTAGATTTTTTCTATCTAGAAACCCATGCTGTACAGCAGTAATGACAGTTTGACTCCTCTTTTCCCATTTAGATGCCTTTCTTCTTACTTGATCGTTCTGGCTATGACTTCAGATACTGTGTGTTGTATAGCAATGATGAAAGTGAACATCTTAGTCTTGTTCCAGGTCTGAGAAAAAATTTTTTTTTTTTTTTTTTGTCTTTTTGAGACAGGGTCTCACTGTGCATTTCAGGCCTGCTTTGAGCTCACTTTTGTAGCCCAGGCTGGTCTCGAACTTGCACCAATCCTCCTGCCTCAGCCTCCGAGTGCTGGGATTACAGGCGTGCACCACCACGCCTGGCTAGTCTGAGAAAAATTTTTAAAAAATTGTTTCCATTTAACATAATGCTAGCTGTTGGCTTATTATGCAGTGCACTTCATTATGTTTAAGTATTTTTTTATGTACTTAATTTGTTCAGTTTTTTTCATAATGAAGGGATATTGAGTTTTCTCATGTATTTTATGAAACTGTTTGAAATAGTCATATAGTTTTTGTCTGTTCTTCTAATACCTATGTCAGTGTATGTTAAACTGACCTTGCATCCCAGGGTTGCATTCCACTTGATTATTATCAGTAACATTTTGTAGTGCTGTTGCCTTTGGCCTGCTGTTTTTTTTTTTTGTTGTTGTTGAGGGTTTTGTTTCTGTGTTTATCAAGGAGAGAGAAGATTCGATGAACACAAATGTGAGAGACATTTCTTTTTCTGTTGTTCCTGCATCTGGTTTTGAAATCAAAATAATGCTTATCTTCTACAATGTGTTTAGAAGAATAACTTGCTCTGCAAGTTTTTTTTTTTTCTTTCTTTCTTTTGAGTAATTTAACAAGAACTTGGTTGGGTTCCTGTTTAAATGTTTGGAAGAACCTGACAGTGAGGCCATCTGGTTCTAGCCTTTTCTTTGATTAGAGGCTTCTTATCATGGACTCAATCTTGACATTTGTTATTGGTCTATTCACTTCTCTATTTCTTCATTGTTCAGTCAGAATAAAGTATATGTGTCCAGAAATTGGTCCATTACTTGTAGGTTGTCAACTGTCTTGTGCTGTGGTTGTTTGGAAGAATATGTATCAATTATGTACTTCTATGGTATCAGTTGTTGTCTTCTTTCACTTCTGATTTTGTTTCGTTGAGTCTTGTATTTTTAAAAAATTAGTCTAAAGATTTATTTATTCATCCTTTGTATCTTCTTTTAGTGTTTATTTCACTTCTACCCTGTTCTTCATATCTTTCCTACCACTAATTGTGTCTTGGTTTGTGTTTGTTTTTATAGTTCTTTGAGATATAGCAATATATTACTCATCTGAGGTATTTCTGGTTTTTTTTTGATGGAGGCTCTGATTGTTATAAGTTTCTTTCTTAATTCAGTTTCTTTTGGCATCCCCTATTTTTGGGGTATTGTGCATCCATTTTCTTTTTACCTCCCTTGACCCCTCTGTTGTGGTTTAGGAGTTTTGCCAGGGAAACAGTGCAATACAGGACACATTTTATGAGATTATTTTATGAAAAATCACCCAAAGAATCACATAGAAAAAGTGCAGGAAATCTGTCCACACACTAAAGACCAAAGAATCCAGCTGAGGGTCTAGATCCTAATATCTTGCCTGAATCCAGCTGAATACCTAGAGCTTGTAAGAATGCCTCTCACAAGTCCATCTAAAGGCCTAGAGCCCATGACAATATCTTATGTAGGCCTGCTTCATGGATATGCACTGGGAAGGCCCAAAGGTCAATGGTGGAAGCTAGAAAGTCTGTGCCAGTGGTATGAAGGATCTGTGCTAGCAGGCTGAGGAATCTGCACTGGAGCCAGGAAGCGATGCTTAAGGTAAGAACTGAGCTCTCCTGAAAGGTACCATAGCCATTCTCAGCAGAAGTGAGGTCCTGAGCTCCTCTGATGATCAGAGAAGCCTAGTTCCCTGCAGAAAAGCCAACAGGACAAGCTTTTCTAGGAGGCTGAGCTGTGTTCCATCTTCCCCTCAGGAGCCAGGAACTGGTGGTCAAGGTGAGGATCAGAGCTGCTCCAAAGTTAACTGCAGCCATTCTGAATGACAGTGAGGTCCCAGGCTCCTCCTCTAGTTAGAACAGCCAGGTTCACCAGGACAGCCAGCATGGCAAGCTCCTCCAGCAGAATAGACCAGGAGAACAGCAACTTCCAACAGCTTCTCCATACAGCTTCTCCAGTTTCCCTAACAGCTACCCTACAGATTTTCTAGTTCTGTCTCTTATGCTGTTGATAACAGTTTTCATGTGGGCCTCTCCCATCCAGCACTATGCTAGTTCAGTTCAGTTGGGTGCAAGAAGTAAATGACCAGTTGGCAGTCCAACACAGACACACACACACACACACACACACACTATTTGGAGAAGCTCTTATTATGCGTCCCAGGATGCCCAGCCTCCTGATTAGCTGATATTGTAGGCATGACATCCAGCTTAATCTTTTTTTTTTTTTTTTGTGGTACCAGGGATTAAATCCTGGGTCTTATGAATGCTGTACCCTTGAGTTCTTCTCATTCTCTTTGTTCCTTTTTCTTTGCAGTGCTGGGCATTGAAGTGAGGGCCTTACACATGTTAGGCAAATACTTTTTCCATTCAGCTACACCATCAACCTTTCATTTTTTAAAAATTTATTAAAAAGGGTATTGCTGGGCCAGTGAGATGGCCTAAGGATTCTGCTACGTGCTCTCAGGTGCACAATGGGCAAGTTAAACTAAGAATATAAATTACCTTGACTGGAAGTTATTGGAAACACATAAATTGAACAAGGTCTTGCTAACAATGAAAAAAGTACAAAATTTGAGTATATTTAAATGTGTTAAAACCTGCTAGGTTCGTATTTAAAAGATACTCTCAGTTAGCAAGAGCTACAGTTGATCTCACCTAAGCCATCTCGGCCCCCTCAGTCCACACGTAAGTTTAAATATCACACTCCCCCTTGACATTCCCTCAGTCACAAGCAGCACTGTGACCGAATCAGGAGGGGCCTGGCATTCCTGCCTCACAGTCCATTTCATTCTAGGCTGATTTGATATTTCCTCTGGCACATGACATTTTCTTCTGCCTTTGTGCCTTATAGATCCTTCTCTTTTTTGGAAAGTCTTTATCTCTCCTTTGGATCCCAGCTCCACTATGGTGCTATCAGGTTCATCTAATATTGTTAATACAAATCCATGGGAATTAACAACTGACTCTTGACCAACCAGTGAATCAAGGAAGAAATCAAGAGATGAATCAAACATTTCTTCAAACAAAAATAGAATAAAAATAAAAGGGCAGGCTGGGGAGCTAGCTCAGTGCTCTAAGAACCTGCCTGGCAAGCACAAGGATTGGAGTTCTATCCCCAGTATCACATGCCATGCTTGCCCCAGAACCTCAGGTGCACTGTGCCAGCCCCAAAACTGGGAGTGGTGGTGCACACCTGTAATCCCAGTGCTCAAGAGGATGAGACAGGACAATCACTACAAGTCTGATGTGTGTAGCAGTACCCTTTTAAAAAATTTATTTATTTTTTATTGTGGCTGGCTCAGCCTGCCCTAGGTGTGGGGCTGGCGCAGCATGTGGTACCAGGGATTGAACCACGGTCCCTGTGGTTCCCTAAGCTCGCCTAAGCAGGCACTTAGATGGAATCTTCCAAAGGAAAGACTACATTCTAGGGCAGTGGTTCTCAACCTTTCTAATGCCGTGATCCTGCAATACAGTTCCTCATGTTGTGGTGACCCCAAACCAGAAAATGATTTTGGTGGCTACTTCAAAACTGTAATTTTGCTGCAGTTATGATTTCTGATGGCTTTAGGTGACCCCTGTGTTTTGGTCATTCAACCCCCACTGGGGTTGAGGCCCACAGGTTGAGAACTGCTGTGGGTAAGGGGAAATACGAACGTACCATGCATCTTTCGTAGGGATAATGAAAATCAACAAGATAGCAGAATAGTTAATCCCATAGATACAAATATAATTTTAAGAAAATTATACAGAAATATTATAGTTATGCTTTATAATTTTTCTTTTTTCCTAGACTTATTAAAAATTTAAGGAAAAGCTATTTAAATCTTTTATATCTTAATCTACATAAAATATTCTGTAACAGGTAGTTCACCTCTGCATATTAATAAATATGCTTGGCTTCTTGTGCTTTCCATCCATATTGGGGTTAAAGAATCCTTTATTATCATCTGTTAGATTTGGCCATAGAGTTATATTGAACATCTGCACAAAATCAGTCCTTTTTCAGCTCAGTTCTACATGAAAATGCTAACAAATTGTGAAGAAGTTGTATAAATGGTAGTTCGTTAATAATATAGACTGAGCTATTGATTCTAATTCATGTCTCAGCAATGCTAGCTGTACAAAAATAGTACAAAAGTAAAGGGAGCATGTGAGACTGACACAACTCATCGTTCCTGAGCTAGCATTCTGCTAACAAAGAAATTGGTGCTGCTTGCTCCACACAGAACCTGGGATGGCCTTAAACATCGAAGGGGTGATTGGACAGCTTTGATACTGTAGGCAGGTCCCCTTCAGCTCTGGAAGCATTGTGTTCTGTAATCAGCCATCCTTTCTAAAGCCCTGTCATCTCCAGATCTGGGATCTTTCTGTTTGTAGCTTGGTGATTTATTTTGGACTGTTTTAAAGCCTCCCTCCCCTATTTCCATCTCAGCCAGGGGAATTGATTTCTTAACCATTCAGAGTGGTTATGTGCCCTCAGATGCTTTACAGATGCTGTTGGTAGCACATATATCTCACTTGTTGATGAATGTGTGTGGCATTACCTATTTAAGGCAGATCCATATATACTTGTGTACACACACACACACACACACACACACACACAAGCTTTTTATCTTGACTTTTATTAGACACATCCAGGAATGCTGAAAGTTCACATCTAATATTTCTAGCAGGCATGTCTGCTTTTTATCTCTGAAGTACCTATTTGGTTACTTCTGAATGGGAACAAGACAGAAATTCCTGAGGTTTCCTAGTAGCTTGTCCCATTGTAGAACATATGGCTTTCACAATTGACCTACTAGCTATCACCCCCAAATTTCATATTAAAAAATGGCTTCTGTGTTTCTTTCTGATACAGAGATACCATTCATATCCACATACTTTATTGTAGTGCATTATTTCAAAAATTCTCGAATATATTGGACAAGAATAAATTCTATAATTTATCTCTGAGTCTTAATAATTGTCTTTAGGCTATCTCGGAAGATTATTTGTTCACCTGCATCAGCATGTATTGTGGAGCCTGGGATATAGCTCAGTGGCACAGCACCTGCCTGGCAAGCACAAGGTCCTGAGTTTGATTCCCAGTATCAAAACAAAGCATGTATTGTGGTATTTCCTTGCACATCATGGAGGCTGATCTTCAGGTTGGCTGGCACATGGCCATCGATCATCCCCTCTGGGGCTTCTTGTGATGCTTTGACACTAGCCTTCTCTTTGTCAAAGAGGACCTGCCTCACCTCCTCTGGAGCCAAGGCCTAGGTCGGTGATATGTAGGCAGCATGGAGCCATAGTCCTTCACCTGCCTCCTGGGGTGAAGAGGTTGCAGTGGCCAGTTAGGATGCCTGAGGAAAAGCACTAGAGTCTTGCCAGGAGCTGTGGGTCATTTCCAATAGGGACCTCACCTCCAGGCTTGCATGGCACCTGAGCCCATGCGCTGCTTTCTTCCCTCTTAGGAATGACCAAGAAGCCACTTATAGCACAGGGCCTACGTAGGGTATTCCATTTATTTTTTCTAACAGTTTTTTTATTATTATTATTATTATTAATTATTTTGGATATAAGTCCTTTCTATGCAGTTCAGACTCATAGTGGTCTTCCTGTCTTACGTCCCCAGTGCTAGGATTATAGTTGTGTGCCATTATACCTGAATTCTGGGAGCTGGCATGGCATGCAGTACTGGGGATGAAACTTAAGACTTTACACCTGCCAGTCAGGCACTTATGCTGCTGAACTATCTCCCCAGTCCTCTAACAATTTCATTGGGATATAATTTACATAACATAGAGTTCATCCACTTAAAGTAAACCAGGTTTTTAGTGTACTTACAAATTAGTATAACTGGGCTGGGGAGATAGCTTAGGGGCACAAATGCCTGCCTGGCAAGTGTACAGTCCTGAGTTCAATCCCTGGTTCTGCAAAACAAAACAAAACAAAACAAAAAAACAAAAAAAAATTGTATAACTGTCATTTCCTTCTATTTATTTTTATTTATTTACCTCTTAAATATTTGGTTGTTGCAGGGTCTCACTACACAGCTTGGACTCTTGGTGATACTTCTGCTTTTAGCCTCCCCAGTACTGGGTTTGCAGGCATGTGCCACTATACCCAGACTCTGGCTGGCTCAACCTGCCCTGAGGGTGAGGCTGGCATGGCATGTGGAGCGTGGGATTGAACTGTGGTCCCTGCACTTGGCTAAGCTTACCTAAGCAGATGCTTTAGTCTGCTGAGCTATCTTGCCGGCCCTGCTGCCATCTATTGAATAATTTTATCATCTCAAAAACAAATCCTGGGCTAGGTAGGTAGCCCGGCGGCCTAAGCACCTGCCTGGCAAATGCAAAGTCCTGAGTTTGATCCTCAGTACTGTATGCTGTATCATCCCTTGAACCCCCATTTGCACCATGCTGGCCTGAAACTGGATGTGATGGTGTACATCAGTAATCCCAGCACTGGGGAGGCTGAGGAAGGAAGATCACAAGTCTGAGCTGTGTAGCAAGATATCAAATACTGTATCAAAAATTAATAATAATAATAATAATAATAGTAATAATAATAATAATAATGAACCTACCAGTAGCTGCTGTTTTCTCCTGTGTCCTCCAACCTGCTCATCTCTTCCTTCCCCAAGTACTAAACAAACCTGTAATTATGATGAATTGACAACAGGTAGGTGGTCAACGTGTAACACCCAGCTAAAGCATAAGAGTCAGAATGGAGTGTAAGTTTAGAAACTATTGGGAGTTATAGATTTTCCTGGAGGAACTTGTGATGCTGGCTTTCCTGATGAACTTGACTGTTCATATTGTTGAAGGAGCTCAGGACCTTGATGCCATTGAAAATGGCTACTGTTCACTTTGGGGGAGCTCTGGTCCTTACTTTGAGCATTGCTTGCTGGTTCCCAGTTCATGGCTTAGTCTCCTAGAGAAGCTCATTCCATTAGCTTTTTTTTTTTTTTTCAGGACTGGGGTTCAAACTCATGATCTTGTACTTGCCAGGCAGGCACTTGTGCCACGGAGCTATCTCCCCAGCCCCTCCATTAGCTTTTGTGATAGGACCTCAGGTGTTCTCATTATGGGGAGAGCTGAGGACCTCACTGTTGCTGAGAATGGCTACGGTATCTTTCAGGGGAGCTCTAGTTCTTGCTTCTAGTGTTGCCTCTTGGCTCCAGAGCTGGCACAGATCCTTCATCCCATGGATACAGACTTTCCAGCTTGTGAAACAGGCCTACATATGACTTTGTCATGGGCTCTCGGCTTCCAGTTGAATTTGTGGGGGGCATTGTTAGGGACTCTAGGTATTCAGCTGGTCTCATGCAGGACATTGCTGTGGGATCCAGGCCCTTAGCTGGGTTCTTTGGTCTTCAGTGTGTGGACTGATTTCCTCCATTGTTTGCATATGACTCTGGGTGACTTTTATGAGCTATGCGTTATGTATCATTCCCCTTGCAAAACCTCAAACTCTAACACTAATCTTCTTTCTGGTCTTCCATAGGAATCGAGTCCAGTAATATGTGGCTTTTTGTGACTGTGCTTATTTCAGTGAGTGTAATGCTATCCAAGTTCACCTGTGTTGTAGATGTGTTAGTGCCTCGTTCTCTTTATGATGACATAATATCCCAGTGTACGGATGCAACCAGTGGTGGCAAACCTATGGCATGCCTATTACTTTTAAGACAAAAGATGTTAACGTATGAACTATTTTTTATAACCTAAAACTTTAGTATCCAGATTTAATTGCTACGTAAAATTGGCATTTTATTTTTAATTTTCTTTTTTTTTTTTCATTCAGTGAGTATTTACTGAGTGCCTCCTCTGTACCAGGTATTAGAGATACAGAGGTGGACAAGACTTTATGAAGTTCTTGCTCTCATGGGAGTTTACACTCTATTATAGTTAATTTCTTTTTTTTTTTTTTTCTTTCTTTTTTTTGGGGGGAAGGGTCTAGAGGGTATTCAGAGTCTCACTACTAGATCAGGCTTGTAGTGATCCACTTACTTACAGCTTTCCAAGAGCTGTGGGGCTGGCACAGCAGGCCCAGGGATTGAACCCAGGACCCCTGTACCTGCTCAGAGGCACTGATTAGCTGAACTATTTGGCCAGCCCTCTATTATAGTTAATTTCAATGAAAATCACATTACATTTGATGATAAATAAGTGGGCTTGAGGTTGCAGTTTGGGCTTATGTCTCTAAAATGTTCACCATCACTGAGATAGACGTTGTTTATTGATGGATATTTAGGCTGTTTCTATCATTTACCTATTAGGAATAATGCTTCTACGAATATCTGAGTAGAAGTTTCTGTGTGGATATGCTTGCATTTCTTTTGGGGACATATACCAGTGTGAAATTCGTGTATCATGGAAACTCTTGTCTGAGAAACGACTAGACTGTTTTCTAGAGCAGCTATGCTGTTTTACATTCCCACCTGCTGTGTATGATGGTCTTAATGTCTCCACATCTTCACCAATTGGTTTGACTTTTTGATTATCTAGCCTTTCTATAGAGTGTGAGCTGATACTAATGTTAAGAGGATTTGGGAAAGATTTTTTTTTTTTTTTTCTGTTTTTAATTGTTTTTAAATGCCGCTTACAGTTTTAGGCCTTTTCTTCCCTATTGCCTATGAGAGCTTGACTGCCGAGAGGTCCTGGTGCCTGCCATAATAATAAAGGAGATGTCATTATTTGTCAATCCAGAAATTTTATTTGCTAAAACCAAAGTGGGATACTGTTTTAAATGTGTGAGTTGAGGAGAAATGGGAGTGGAGGAGAAGTGGCGCTGGTTGTTTGCTGCTGGGATGCAGCATCGGTCCCTGGTGTGTCTGACAGGTGCCTTTCCCTTTCAGGAGGACTGGCGTTGGCCCAAGTGCTCTTCTTCTATGTGAAGTACTTGGTGCTCTTTGGTGTCCCAGCCTTGCTCATGCGCCTGGATGGACTCCACCCACCGCCTCTCCCTCGCTGCGTGAGCACCATGTTCAGTTTCACAGGGATGTGGAGGTCAGTTGCACAACTCACGGAAGTGCTTTCAGGGTAGCCCATGGGAGAGAACATGGCCTGGCCAGTTTTAGGGAGCTGGCTGCCATCTTTTTTTTGTTCCTCACTCAAGCCCCATTTCAGTTTCTTCATATAACTAATAGGATAGCTACCTGTGTCTTCTGGGCCTCTCCAGATTATCATCTAGCCAGTAAATTAGGTAAGATAGCATTTCTCACCAGGTCTGTGTGACTGTGTACAAAGAGTTATGTTTGCAGTTGTTCCTTACTAGGAACATGCTGCTATGCATCGATTGTTTTATTGCTTTTTGTTTTCCTTGAACGATATGTGTATGTGAGACTTGATTTAAAAAAATAAATTCAGGGCAATACATAGACCTGTGTTACCATTTACTAGTTCTCAGATTTGAGCCATTTTACTAAATTGCTCTATAGTATTTTTCTTATTTCAATAGTATTAACAGTAATAATAATGACATTTATCTTTAACAATTATTTTGGAGATTAAAATAATATGTATGTAGAATACCTGGTATGTAACATAGATTTACAGATGTTAGGTTTTGCCTTTGTAGTATTCCTACGCTCATTACACATGGATAGTCAAGTGCCTTTTCTGAGTTCTTTTATACCCTGCCCAACCCCTTCAGTGTATTTGGTACAGGATCTCACTATGCACCTCAGACTCATAGTGATGCTCCTGTTTTTAGCCTCCCCAGTGCTGGGATTACAGGCATACACCACCATGCTCGGGCCTATTCAGTGCTCCTAGGGGTGGGGCTAGTGTGGCCTGTGATGCTGGGGATCAAACTACTCTCCCTCCACTTGCCTAAGCAGGCACTTAATCTGCTGAGCTATCTCACCAGCCAGCCTCTGGCCATTCCTGATATTTTTTTCCAGATGGACTTACTTGCTGCTGTGCTTTGCTTTATTATTCCCAATGGATCACAGGTGACAGCAGTGCTTTGTTAGTTGCAGGAACTTCAGGGTGGGCACTGGCTCAGCCTTTGGAAGCAGTGCCTACTTAATTTTACCCTCAGGATACCTAGTCCTGGCCATCCAGTTGGAATTGCCATCCTGCCTCATTTTTGTGCTTGTTTAGTCTTATGTTTGAGCTCTTCAGAGGAAGAGCTTTATGAACGTTGTTGCCCTATTTAATATTGCTATTCAAAAGGTGGAATAGTACTCAGTTTTCCATACTAAGTACACATGCTGAGTTTATCTAAGTTTCTTTGAATGTATTTTATTTTTGATCTGGCTTGATTGAGGGAGAAATAGAAATTTCATACAGTTGCTGCAGGAAGTGTCAAATATTTGTTTTAATTTTTTAAAATGTATTTTAGTACCTGTATAGGGTCTACAAGGTCTCACTACACAGAATGGACTTGTAGTGATGATCCTCCTGTTTTCAGTCTCCTGGTCACTGGGATTACAGGTGCATGCCACCATGCCCAGCCTCAGTTGCCCTCTCAGCATGCCCTGGGCGTGGGGCCAGCAAGGCATGCCAGGGATCAGACCCCCATCCCTGTGTCTGCCTAAGCAAGTGCTTTAATCCACTGAGCCATCTGGCTGGCTGTTTTAATTTGTTCTTAATCACATCACTGGATACCAGTTTGCTCTGTGGTAATGGCAAGACTGGGATGCATTAACAAAGGGAATCTTCCTACTGGGGTTGTGGGTTGGCTTTTGTTTGAAAGGGGAACCTGGCTGGAAGTTCTGTTAACTTTTAACCTACTCTGAAAAGTAATTTCCTTTATTAGTGGATTGGCACCCAGCATGACTGGGGACCATGTCACAAGTGTCTGGTGTAATCCTAGAGGAACTTCTCAGCATTTCAGGTATCACTGCTTATACTACTGGGAAGCACATTCTCCTGAGGGCCTTCTCTACTGTTGGCTTCCATAATAAAACCATGACTCCTGGCAAGCAGGCTGCCTGCAGATGCCTGACTCCTTGTCAGCCCACTGATTCTCACAAGAGGTATTTCTTTCAGTTGACTCTATTTCACATTCAGAATGGCATTTTGTTGTTTGTCTGTTGTTATGTTGCCCAAGAAAGTCTAGTCCCATGTAAAGCACAGATGTAAAGAAAACGTCTCTATCAAGACTCATTATTTTTTTTCTTCTTTATTTTTTACAGTGAGTAGCATGTCATTATTCTATGTACAGTATATTTGTTATAAATATAATACATTTTTGAAAAGCTCATTTTTAATTAACTTGAGGTTTCTATTTTAAACAGATCAACTCAACTGTTAAAGTTACATAATAAAGAATATGATCTTAATAACAAAAAATCTCATTGTGAAATAGTGTGCTCTACACTGAGATGAACAAGGAAAGAAAAATCAAATCCTTTTCAAAACTACTTATTTCTTTACAAAGTTATGTATAAGCCATAGGGTCCACCAAGATACTGAAATATGAAGACTTTATAACCGAAATTCAAAACTGATTTTAGAGTACTGTGTGATGCCAGACAGGAAAATCTGTATTTAACATTTTATAGAACTTCATAGTGAATATGTGATTTATAGACTAATGGCTTAACAGGAGTACAAAAGGCCTTTTCCTCTTCATCTCCTAATATTCATTTACCATCAACAAACTATAACAGCAGATTTGGACATTTTTAAGACAAGGCTTAAAAAGGTGCATGGATATGCTGAAATTCTATAATATGAGCATGTAAATTGCTGAGTTTAAAGAAAGAAAAAAAAAAAAGAATGTAAGTACTCTTAGTCCAACGTGTTTTGCATTAACAGAATGACAAGTTGGAAGTATTTTTGCAATGAGCTGACACCAACCTCCATAACCTTAAATCAAGTTAGGGAATTCAAACACTGCTGAACTAGACTTAAGTAGTTCAGGCACTGAGCTATTGAAGCACTGTCTTTTCTGTTCCAATTAAAATTTTAAGACAAATGTGGGCAAGAACATAATAATGAAAGTTAGCTTGAAGAGGAAGGTTTGGGCCAGGGATACAGCTCAGCAGCACAGTGCCTGCTTGGCAAGCTCAGTGTCTGGAGTTTGATTCCTGGTATACAGTCCTCCTCTACCAAAGAAAAAGAGAAAACCTCATGCCTGATGAGGAATATCTGAAGTGAGCCTTTGGAGCATTGTGGTTCTGAAAGACATTTTGCGTGGATAAAATACCAAGTATGTTCTTCCTAGAGAGTGACTTAGATTCCTGTCTTAGTTTCTTTAGCATGTATAGGTATAGCTTTGCCCTCTATATTTTATTTTAAATTTCTTGAATGGCTTTCCAGCTTGCCAGTTATACTTAGAAACACTTTGTCCACAATGACTTTCCATTTTAAGTAGTAGAATTTAGGATAGAGGTTAGCTATTTCTGAGTTATCATAAACAATGAAAGTCTCAGAAGTAGGTTTTTTTTTAATTGAAAAAGAATGCAAACTTCTATAGCTTATTTTTTGTGCTATTTGCAGATGCAGCTTCATCCATAAGAGGAGGTTTATCAAGTTTCATGTTCAGTTCAGTACACAACACTAACATGCATTTTTAAAGAATCAAGATTAGGGCCAGGGTTATTCTTCCAAGGTACATGCATGCGTATGTTTATAGCAGCAGCATTCATAATAGCTAAATCTTGGAATGGCCTAAATGTTCATTAACATATGAATGGGAAGGATGAAAATATATACAGGTATAAATTCCCTATGATGAATGTGATCGTTATGTATGGCAAATAAAGTGTAAAGAACAGAATGAAAAATATTTAGAAGTAGAGAGTTAGTCTCTTTCAAATGAGAAGGGAGTCAAGAGATTCAGGGAGAGTCTCAGTTGCTGTTTCCTTATTGCTGGGACAAATACCTGACGCCCAAAATTAAGAAAGGAAAAATTTATTTAGCTTAGCTTATAGTTAGTCGAGGTTTCAGTCGATACTCCAAGGCAGAGCGGCACATGGCAGAAGGCAGCAATTCATGGCAGTGGAAAACAGCAAAGCAAAGGAAGAGCAGCAGCTGTGGCAGCTGGCCAGCCTCTCTCCCTCCTGACATTTTTATGCAGATTGTCTGCCCCAGGTGGGTGGAGAAGTCACACCTGTAATCCCAGAGGTGGATCATGAATTAATCACAAACTGTGCAAGCTGCCCCATGAAGGCATGAGGCTTTAGGGGGACACCTAAACACAAACCATAACAGGGAGGGAGAAAAAAGGAGAAGGAAAGAGAACAAAAGAAGGAATTAAGATGTATAACAACTTCACACAAAGAATATATTCATTACATAATGCAAACATGCACTAATAAAAATGAAAAAAAATGATTTAAGCTAAAATATAAGAGGAAATAAAACCACAAATGAAGAATGCATGCCTTCCTCCTCCTGTCCCATTTGAACATTTTCATTCAATTTTATACTATCTATTATATATTTTGATCTTTATTTACACTTGTGGTTTTTCATACTAGCGAAGCAACATGGTGTTTACACACATGTCCATTGTATTTCATTTATGAATGTGAGTATGGTCTCAAGGGAAAAGAAAAAATGGAAACAAAGCTTTTATAAATAAGGAGGGGGGAGAGATAATGTTAAGGTAAAGGAATGGGGAAAAAGCCCAAGTTATAACATATAGAGGAACAAATTCTCTGTAATGAATATGATTATTATATGTACCTAAAATATATCAGTAAACTTCATTATAAAGAAGAGAAAGGCCACTAGGTAGAAAGGAATTTGGTCCTTCAGAAATTTTATCATTTCAAAAGTGTAGCTCCAAGGCGCAAGTGCCTGCTGGGCAAGTGCAAGGTCGTGAGTTCGAACCCTGGTCCCACAAAAAAAAAAAAAAAAAAGTGTAAAAAATCTAGTAAAACTTAGCATTGTAACTATTAAAAACAGAATACATTTTAAAGGAAAGCAAGTTATGACTTTTTAATCTTCACTAATAGCTAGCATCACTAGTATTTCTAGACCATCTATTGGGGTATGCTGCATACAAGGAGTGATTTCCCCTTCCTGGATTTAGGTCTAAAAAGAATGTGGTCCTAACCAGGTGAGAAGGCTGGTAATCTAAGTTATTCTGCTGGCCCATGGCAGCCATTCACATAGTAGCACAAAGGGCAGGGTGGGTGGGAATTTCAGGGACGACATTTAAAACAGTCTTTAGAGACTACTTAATGGCTATCCAAATGTCTAGAAATTCTCTACTGAATGAGGGTTTTTTGTTCTGTTTTGTCTTTTGTATTTTAGGGAAGGGTCTATATGGTGTTTGGTGTCTTGGTACTAGATCAGACTAGTAGTGATTTGCCTATTTATAGCCTCCACAAGAGCTGGGATTATAGGCGCACACCACCATGCACAGTCTCAATTGCCATCTCAGTGACCAGCATGGCAGGCCAGGAGATGGAACCCCTGGCCCCTGTGCCTGCTTGCAGACACTCAATGTGCTGAGCTATTTGGCTGGCCTATACTAAGTGAGTTTTAAACTGGCAATGAGAGATAAAATTTTAGTTTACTACATTAAATCGCCTTTTCTACCCTTGACCTCTGCTGGCCGACTGTACCCACTTTATGCTTATTTAGCATTGAGAGAAGACAGCCAACAACCTGCCACAGGAATTTGAGTTTTACATCATGGAGTGAATGAAATGGGTCATCAGAAAGAGGGACAATCTTCCTTGACAGGATGGCTCAAATTGACCATAAAAAAATTGCCATTCACCCTGATGGTTCGGGTTTAAAAGCTAGGGCCTGATGAGTGTGTGTTTGTTTTTTCTCCCTTGGCTCTTCTATTCCAGAGAGTTCCAATTGAGATATTTGCAGGCATGACAAGACCCTAAGGAGTATGCATATTCCTGCTTCTATGAATTTTCTTTGGTTGTACAAATGTAAGAAATTGAGAATTTTCTGCTTAATTTTTAGGTTTCATGTTTTAATTTAGATGAGTGAGAATGGACTGGTATCTTTTGCCAAGAATCATTAAAGATGACATTGCATGCCTGAGGTTCCAAATTGGAAGTCTGATTGTGTGCCCCTGAATTGATTTCTCATGATAGAAGCAAAGTGTGCAAGTGGCAGAATTTCTCGTGGTGACTGGTGAGTTATAGGTCAGTTTCAATTATCTCAGGCATCTTGCCCAGCCTGCCCTCTACATCTCTTGAATTATGATGCACTCAAGTCTTCACAGGCAGAACTATGCATCACTACTTATCTATGCTATTGGTGGCTGCCAGACATTAATACATGGGACATAGTTAGACTGGGGAGCGTGAAGAGCCTGTGCACTTTCTTTCAGTCAGGCATTGATTTCAAGGGCTGGGAGGCCAATAGGAGAATCTAGGTCCTTGCAGAGAGTTGGAGTAAGCAATGTTGTCTTTGCATCATCACTCCTGCCTTTGAATTGTGTTGAACCTGCAGTTCTAGGCAGCATGGCTGACATGGATTTGGTACAACATGGCTCTAGTCTACCGGCACTGCTGCATGCAAAGCAGAGGTGGTGTCAGGAAGAGTCAGCTGTTTTGGGGACAAGCTGGTGACTAAGAACTTTGTATTATTGTGCTGTGTGACTTCTGAAAGGTCATTTAGGATCTGGAAGCTAATCTTTTCATCTCTCCAGTGGAGATAATTATAGTACCATAGAGATTAAGGGAGTGCTGATTGTCTTATATGTAGCAGGTCCTCAGGAAATGGTGGCTTCTTTTAGGTGATTGAAAACCTCACAAAGCCAGAAGTGACTTAGTAGCCCACCTGCTGATAGACCAGGGTGGGCGAACAGTGAGCCTTAGTGGGACTGGTTGGACCAAGTTCAGCTGGGTGCAAGAGATGTGTGACTCAAGACAGAGACTAACTGTGGTGGCAAAACATGGGTGCTGCCTTCCAAGGAGGGGCCTTAATCAGGCCACTTTCCCTCATCTGATAAACAAAAGACAAGGAGCTGAGGCTTGTCATTAAATGATGCCTGTGAGCCCTGTTGCAGTGAAAGCGGATGATACTCTACCTCCAAACCCACATCATCATGCAAATTATTAACATCTTATGGCTCAGTTTCTTGAGGTTGTAAGATGGGGCTCATTATAGTGCTTGCCTTACTGGGCCATTATGAGGGTTAGGTAAGATCTGTGTGCAGGGCAGGCTTACTGCCCACACCACATATTAGCTACTAATCATTGTTACAGATAGGAGAGCAAGTTTATATCATTTCTTTGTGTTTTAATTTCCCAGAAAAGAAAGGCCTGGTAGGGAGAAGTCCAAAGGATAGAATAGGTGGTAGCAATGAATAATAATATGCAGAAGACCGTGCTTTCAGAATGAAAGCAGAAGGCCCCAGAGTCTGCCTCACAAGACTTCCTCTTTTCCTATGCAGAGCTCTTAATGATTACTGGACCTGTGCAGTAGCTCACATATTTTATCTCCTTCAGTCAGCCTTCCTTTCCTGTGACCCCATTGCAGCAGGCTCAGGAAACATATTTCACCTCTTCTACCCTTCATGTTTTAAAATCCCCTTGCCCTTTACTCCAAATGGACTTCAGCGCATCAAAGAGGGAAGAGGCTATCATGTTGAAATGGATTTTTTTTTTTGAATTGTTGCTATGTTTTGTTTCCTTGATGTATTTTTGTCTCAAAGATAGTCTAACCTCTCCATTTTTCTCCCCGAGTGAAGATTTTGTTCAGTTTCACCTTGTAGATGACATCACAGAATAAAGGCTTTTAGAGTAAGATCTGGCCTGACACTGGAGCACAAGGGTATTGGCTCCGGGGAAGGGAAGGCCGCTGGTCATCAGAGTGTAGGGTAGGCGCGGGGTGGGGATCCTGCTCCACTACTTACTGCCTGCTGACCTTGCTTTCTTAGTTTTTTCTCTGTAAGGTGGAGATACTGTAATGCCTATTTCATGGAACCAACACCTAGGTGACACTCTCTACTCTTCTTGGCAGTGGTTGCTCTCTCCCTGTCTATGCCTCAGTAGAGGCTTAGCTCCTTGAGGGAAGCAGTTGTGTCTTCCTCATTTAATGACTGCTGTGTCCCCAGCATTCTTTTAAGCAGCAGCATTTAGTGACAGGAAATCTATGATAAATGAATCACAGTGGCTGCTTGGCTCTGGAATATTGATCATTGGACCTGAAGAGTGAACTTTTCAAACACTGCCACTTGGCCATCGAGTGTTTCCTCTTTGTGATGCTCTTTGACCTAGGACTGCACATGTGCCAAAGCATGACGGCTCTCATCAGTCCTTTTCTCTCTGCTTTCCTCATGAATACTGGCACATGATATGCTGAAATATCATGCCCACTTGCTTTTTTTTTGAGGATGAATTTGTCTTGTAAGGAATCTAGTGAAGAGTGTGCATCCTTTTTGCTTAATTATTGTCAGCTGTGTCTCAGTCACTCTTTTTTCATTGCTGGGACAAATATCCAACATCCAGAATGAAGGATAGAAAAGTTTATTGAGCTCATAGTTACTGGAGGTTTTAGTCCATACTTGGCTGGCTCCAAGGCAGACTGTCACATAGCAGAGAGCAGCAGTTCATGGCAGAGCAACAGTTGCAGCAGAGGCAACAGAGGCAACCAACCAATCAGCAACAGAGAACAACAGACAGCAACAGAGAGTCTGTTTCTCTGTCTCTCTTATAATACATTCAGGCTCTCTGCCTCAGGACATCTACCTCAGACCACACCCACAATCCCAGAAGTACTAAAATCCATAGTCTCAGCAGTTCTAAGACACTCAATCTCAGTAAATCATGAGTTAGTCTTAAACTCTGGAAGTCCCTGGCCCATGACTGCATGAGACTAGACACAAACCATAAGACACTGTTTGAATCAAACATTCTGCCACATCCTGGATATCAGATGAGGGAGGAAGTTTTAAACCTAAAGGAAGAAAGGAAATGCCTTTGATACAAGAGAGAAGTCTGACAGCCATTTTTCTTTGGGGATGGGATTTAACTGAGTAAACTTTATTCTCTAACAGGTGAAGATGAGGAACCTGTATGCAGGATTGGGAGTGGAACTCTTCTCAGTCATATTCTTAGAGCAGCCCAAATGCTGCTGCTGCTGCTGCTGTTGTTACTGTAACAACAATAACAACAGTCACAACAGCAATGACAAACATTTCATGTTACATTCTGCTAGGACATTGCAAACACTTTTATGTATTCAGTTTTTTTAATCCTTTGAAAACACCTTTAAAATAGGTACTGGTATTATCACCACTTAACCAAAGATGGAATGAGACATGGGTAAGGAGAGCAACAGACAGAAAGCAACAGAGAGTCTATTTCTCTCTCTCTCTCTCTCTCTCTCTCTCTCTTATAGTATGTTCAGGCTCTCTGCCTCAGGATATCCACTTCAGACCACACCCATAATCCCAGGAGTACTAAAATCCATAATCTCAGCAGTACTAAGATGTATTATGTATTACAATGTATTATAAGAGAGACAGAGAAGCAAACTCTGTTGTTCTTTGTCTGCTGCTCCTTAAATCACACAACTAGTAAGTGGTAGAGCTAGATTTGAGCCCCAAGCTGAAGCCTGTGTTCTTAGTCACTGCCTTTTTTTTTTTTTTTTTTTTCCTTCCCAGTGAAACAGAACTGGAACACAGCCTTTTACAGTCTGGAGTATGGTGCTTGTGTGACAAGATCTGCAGGCCAGGTGACCCAGCAGTGGCGCTGGCTTACATTGCTTGTACAGGTGATGGTGCAGGACAGGATAGAGCAGGGTGTAGTAAGCAGGAGCTTGCTTTGGGTGCACCCAGGGACTAGGAGTCATTGCTGGCTGGATGGTGTGGGGTCAGCGGTGGTGGCTCTGTATTTATGTTATAAGCAGTGATCCAGAAACAGTGTTCCTGGTGGCAGTGGGAAGAGGGCATCCCCTGTTCCACAGGGACTGGACTGTATTTTCCTGGCCAGGGCCTGCTCCTGTGTCTCCTAAAACATGGGCACCCACATCTGTGTCTTTCCAATCCCTGGACTCCTTTCAGGCTGGGGCAGCCTCTTTGCCACTGAAGAAGGGGCCTTGCTCAACTTCCTTGAATGGCTGAACTTCTTCCCTACTCAATTCCTGCCCAGTATTGATCCCTAATCCAGCACAGTAGCATTGCTTTTTGCCCCATCTTAGTTCAAAACACATCCTTTTATTTCTTTTAAATAATTACAGAATGTTGTGATGTGTCAGTTTTACATTCACATGTAGGCACATCACTCTTGTATGATTTCTGACTTTAGTGACAAGTTGAAAAAGTCCTTCAATCCTCTAACTGGTGTGGATTTATTTTTATCTATTTTTTTTTTTTAATGTAGGGCATGGATTCTGAATTTTGGAGTCCACAGTTCCTAAGAGAGTTTTCTTTAGATTCTCCCGAGGTTCTTCACAGAACCCCCACCTAGCAGAGTGTTTCCTAGTGTGAAACAGGCCCTGAGCAAGTGGGCGTTTCCTGCTTTGTAACGGAGAAAAGAAATCTAAGGTTTGGTTCTGAATTTGTGAGCAACGTACCACCACCAGGAACTAGGGATTGCTGAGAACAGAACATGTTGTTTCAGTTTTAGAAAAGAAAAATTACCCTGATGGAGCTAACTTGCTTTTAGCTGTATGTAATAGTATTGGTAAGTAAGGATTTAGATATCCTCCTTATCAGTGGGAATCACACATCCCATGTCATACCATGGCACATGTTAACTAGTCTTTTTAGTAGGAAGGATATCGATGTGTGCCTGCATTTGCTCATAGAGAGATACATGAAAATTCATTCATTTACCAGGGGAAATAAATTTCTTCTTCCTCTGATATGAAGAAAAGAGACCGAAGCTTTTGGTGTCATCTAATTTAAGTCCTGAGACTGCAGACTATCTGGCTACAGACTTGCTTTACTCTGTGTAGCTGCAGCAGACCTATCTGTTGTCTTTATTCTAGTCCACTTGTTTACGTGGACATTGAGTGGTATATTCTTATATGCTAACAGAGGGTATAACTGCTTCTAAAAAACAAGGTTAATAGTTTGTCTTCTACCATGAGAACTGTATGGTGATTAACTTGCAACTTCATGTTGTGGACTGAATCTTGGGTTGTTGTGTTTGAAGGACTGCTTTGTTCTTTAGTATGTTATAAGGCCTGCTACAGTTTGCCATGTCAGGTCCTTACTACTCACTTTACATAGCACAGAACCAGTTTTTCTTCCTCAGTCCTGCCCAGCAGCTCCTTGACAACCCTCCATGACTTCACTATAGGCTTTCTAGTACTGCGAGGCCTTTGTCAGCGAGGCTGCTGTCAGAGAAGCCACCTCTGGGCATTTGGAGGCCAAGGAATACCCACTTCTCTTATTTTGTGTTTGGTATTTTGCTTGAACACAGGTATGTCTGTACTTAGCAAGAACCTTGGCATTAGATCTTTGCTGTCCTAAGAATGGTTCAAGGAACAGCCCCATTAACTCTCCTGGGAGTATATCAGGTAGGCTAGACTTTGGTACCACCAAGATCTACTGAACCAGAACTGGTTTTGACAACATCTCCTGGGAACAGTATATATATTAAAATCTGAGAGGCTCTAGGCTGGATGACTGCTCAGGAGTCCTCTTCCCTTACCTGCCACAGCTCTGTAGATTATTGAATGGTGGCCAGGAACAATTGTGAATACATTTTTAATATTTAATATCTTTTACCCACATTGGGGTCATAGAAACAGACCTCAGACTCTTAGCTGACTTCCCCAGGGGCTGGTACCACAGAAGGACTCCAGAGACAGGGTCCTTTGACCCTGCTGCCAAGCAGGTCTGGGAGTTGGCTGCCTGGCAGAGGAGACAAGAAATCAGAGAGGGAAGACCTTAGAGGAACTCAAGCCAGGTGGAGGGTACTCCTCTTGTCAGAAAAGCTTAGGAAAATTGACCCCATCTGCTGTGCAAAGGAAGCATTTGTCCCCCATCCTGGTTTCCTACGTGAGACTTCTGCTCTTTGTCCTTTTCCCTCTGTTGTTACCATAGACTTATTCCTGTTGTGTGAAAGGCTTTGTCACCTAGGAAGGAAAGCCCATGTCTCCTACTGACTGGCTGAGTCCTACAGATAGCCCTCTCTGGACTGTTGAGGTTGTCCTCCTGATCTCCATTGTTGGAGAGAGAGATGGAGCCTTCTGGCACTGTTTATGTAAGAAATCTGGCTCTTTCCACTCTTGGAAAGCAAATACCAAGGGAGTGGCCTTGCCTAATGGATTTGACAGGTCCAAGTAGGCACTGCATTTCTAGGAAGCTTGTTAGCTGCAGCACACAGAGGATTCACTAAGAAATTAATTAAAATAGACATCTTGGGCATCCTATAGATGCTTGCTGTATTCTGATTAATAAGTGAGTTATAGAGGTAGTTGTGCGAGGTTGCTTACTGTGTTTTTATAGTCATGGGTTTTTAGCTGTGGTTGGGGAGCAGGGCTGACACTTGGGGCCTAAGGGAAGTGGACTTGAAGAGGCTTGTGGGTAGGGATAACTTAAATCCTATTATGACACATTGTCATTGCAGTGTAAACCTGCCTAATATTATTACTTATCTAGTTGGCAGCTGACTTAATTGCTAGCAGTAATTGTAACAATTTCCCAGGCTACTTAGATCTTTATTGCTGATAGGATTTGGTATTCTTTTGGAGTCTGGCACTTTCTTGAAAAAGCTGACTTTAAAATCTTGGATTCTCCAGGATTTCTCTAGTTAGTTTTTGCAATAGGGCAAGATGAGGTACACATCAGAGTGCATTTCCTCTTGATAGTTGGGTGCCACTAACTCCAGAGAAACCTGAGGGGAAAGGGTTTTGAATATTATGTTATTTTTCATTTTCAATAAAAAAGACCTAATTTCTCCAAAGTTACTCACAATATCTCTGGTGACACTTTGCTGTTGCAGTGGTTATCACCTGCTTGAACATGGTCTGTGTAGCTCACATACTCAGGGTTGTTGATCACATGAGTCCTACCAGTAGGGATAAGCAGCTGGCCCAGTTCTCCTGGAGATTTTTGTGAAGACCTCAATTCAAGTTCCCTGCAAAGTCTGGCTGTGACCCTTGCCTCAACTGATTGTGAAAGAGGAAGGTTTATAGATGAGGTTCCAAGTGTCTTGGCTTTGTGGCAGAGGAGAGGAAAGGATGTGCGGTGCCAGTGCAGGAAGGGTGGTTTGCTCCTGTTCTGTGAAAGCTTCTTACCAGTGCAACCAGCACCAAGGGGACTCTACTGTTCCTGCATAATGGGGGTAGGAAGCGCTTTTGTTCTGATGGGCAGTGACAGGGCCTACCTTCAGCAGTCCCTGCAGTTGTTCTTGGGGGGGGGTTATACCATCTGCTTCTGAGGCCTGGTGCTCCTGCAACATGGATGGAAGGAAGCTGTGGGTCTGCTGGCAGCAGGGAGTGTGCCTTCTGGGTCCTGACATGGTTATCCTGAGATTTTCCTCCATAATAAATGAAGTGGGGGAGTTTGTCCAAGATAGATGTGGGGTTAAAACTGTGCCCCATGCGCTCTGTGCCTTGAGCTCTGAGCACTTGGTAGTCGTGAGCAGCAGCAGGGGGGGTCACTCATTTTTAAAGTTTTATCAGCATAATGGATGGACAGAGTGACCTTTCTGCAAACTGTTTTCCATCTTAAAATGGTCTGAAAATATTCCTTATTGGTGTTTTATACAGTGTTTAGCGCACTTGAAGTGCTCTGAGTGGACTGGATCTAAAAGTCCACATTCTCAAGTGTTCAAGGAGTATTTATTTGGGGCCTGCTGTGTGCTAGCCACTGAGTTGCGGAGGCAAAGCTCAGTGGGAGTGTGCGTGCTCACAGGCTCCGTGTGCTGTGAAGTGGTCATGACCCTTGTGGAAGGTTCGGAGACCCTTTCATACCTGAAGGCTCCTGAGTAGGTTCTGCAGGGTAGTCAGAGGTGGTCTCCCTTTTGTTAACCCCTCTGAATTGATGGCAAAATAAAATCTAGAGAGATTAAATGATTTGCTTGAAAAAGTAAGTGGCAAGGTTCAGCCAATACCATATTATCTCTCAATAAATAACATGTCCTCATTGTACTTAATGTTGGTTTCTTTTTAAATTGTCATGTCTTGAACATGCAATATATATATTATATATATTATATATATTATATAATATATATATATATATATATATATATATATATATATATATATTTTTTTTTTTTTTGGTACCAGGGCTTGAACTCAGGACCTTGTGCTTGCCAAGAAGTCCTAACATAAAAATATTGTAGAATCTATGGACACCATGAAAAATAAATCAAACTATTCAAATTCCTAAAATAGATAAAATAAACTACTTTGTTTGAATAATTGTATATCATTGTGGACATGTTTCATAACAATTTACTTAAAAGCACTAAGGAAGTTATATAATTAGCAAGTATGGAGAACACACTCCTGTCTGCTCCTGTGATCTGAATCACATTACCCAACTTCTCTAAGTCTAAATCCTCCACCTTATGGTGGGATAGTAATGCCTTCCTGCTGGAGAGGAGGTGAGAATTTGCATTTGCATTTGCTCTATTTATTACTATTCATATACTGTCTATTACTGAGTGATACAGGTGATGTGTGTGTGTGTGTGTGTGTGTGTGTGTGTGTGTGAGAGAGAGAGAGAGACTGCCTTGGTTACTTTTTACTTATTGTTGGGACAAATATCTGACACTCAAAATGAAGGAAGGAAAAGGTTTATTTAGCTCACAGTTACTGGAGGTTTCAGTCCATACTTGGCTGGATCCAAGGCAGAGAGGCACAATGCAGAGGCCAGCAGTTCATGGCAGCAGAACAGCAACAAAATAGTGACAGAGGCAATCAACCAACCAGGGCAGCGGAGAGTAACAGCGAGAATCTTTCTCTCTGTCTCTCTTTATATCACATTCAGGCTCTCTGCCTCAGCCTATGTGCCTTAGGTCACACCCATAATCCCAGAAGTACTCAGACCCATGATCCCATCAGTACTAAAATGCATAATCCCAGTGGATCATGAGTCAAGTCTCAAACTCTAGAAGTTCCTGCCTCATGATTACATGAGGCTTTGAAGGAACAACTAAACATAAACCAAACCATAACAGTGACTTCTCAAAAGTAAGCTACCTACTCTATGAAAAGTGCATGTGGGGAAGAATGGGTGATGGTCACTTCCTGGGGTTCCAGCATCTGGATCCAGCCTGTCCTGGAGTGAATGAAGACCATGTGAAACCTGGCCTGTGTATCACAGAATCTGTGGGCAGAACACAGGTTGAGACTGAGGGGTGCCCCCAACCCAGATGCCAGGCAGACACTCTGATCTGCAGTCACTGGGTTACAGTAAAGCTGCTGCTTATACATAGCTCTGTCGAGCTTATTTAAGGGACACAACACTGGTGATCATGTTTATCAAGTATAAAGGACACAGGATGGTTTTTTGGCACTTTGCTTCTCCTCCCTGGAGCCCATTGCATCCCATGCCCTTGCTGGTCTGCAGCCTTCCAAGTGTATAGTGAGCCTCTGTGCTCAGCCTCAGAACCTCTCAGAACTGCAGGGACACTGCTCTGCTCATTCCTCACCCCTTTTTGGCTCTGATTGACTCTGAAATGCTCTTTGGCTTTCCTCTCCATACTCTTCTCCAGGCAGTGATCTGTGCCTTATTCCTTAGTTGTCCTGGGTACACTTGCAGATGACTTACCTTGCAGAAATGCCCTTGTCCAACTGGGGGCTCAGAGGAAGCTATGCACTGATGTACACCTAATTACAGTGCTAGGTGCTCAGGACATTGTCACAAACCAATCCAGCATATGCTATACTCTCAGCACTTACTCTCAATGGGAGACAAAGTAACAACTAAACATAGGAAGTAAATAATATGGTGTGGATGTACTAAATGATGTGGTGAGTTGGGTAAGACAAGGAGGACTTGGTAGGGCTCTTAAGGGAAGGTGTTCAAGTGATAGTGTTTCTGCAGCGCTGAGTTGGTGAGTACTGAGCCTTCTGCCTGTGAGGAATATACAGCCAGTCTCCTACCTCCCTAAAGTTATAGTCTTTGAAACAAACCACTTATTACAGGTTGAGTAGCCTTTATCCAAAATATTTGAGATCAGTATTTCAGATTTTGGCATGTTTATTTACCAGTTCAGTAGCCCTAATCTGAAAATCTAGAACTTGAAATGCTCAAAAACTTTTGGGCCAAATGGTCAGAAGTCTAGAGGTTAGAGCACTTCAAATTTCAAAGCACTTCACCTTTGGGATTTTCAGATTAGAGATACTGGGCCTGTATGTGACTTGACCTTATATAGTTTCTGTATAAAGATACCATGCACTGTGCACACACACATACCAACATGGACCACATAGGGTTCACGTTCACTTAACTCATGGCCAACAGTGCTATAACTCATGTCTGAATGAAGCTTATCTGAAGTTTCTGTTTTCTCCAGCACATCACAGCTTCCTGCACTTATGAGCACCATGCAGCACCTCAACGCTGTGCCTGAGGACCATCTTAAATAGCTAAATCATCAAAAGAAGTCAGAAAGTATGACATTGCATAGATGGCAAAAGGATTTTTAGAGTATGAGAGCTGAATCCAGGAGGCAGTTGCATGATCAAGTGATTCAGATCTTTTGCTGGTGTGAACACTCTGTGGACAATTACAAAAGTGTCTCAAATTCTGATTTTGGGGTCACAAAATCAGTGAGTAGGTAAGTCCATGAGTGTAGAATCTGAGGAATGTGGACCCATGGTTGGTGAGTGGTCAAGGAAGCCTCCTGAAAAGGTGGTGTCTGATGAACACTTGGCAAAAGACACGTGAGTCCCAGGTATGTCTCTTGAGGTGTGCCAAGAATGTGCAGCCAGTAGTGTCATGTCCTAGGCCAGAGGTGTGCCTGGCATGCTCAGGGGACAGGAAGGAGGCCACTGTGTCCATAAGGGGTGTGGAGTAGTGCAGAAGTGGGATGAGAAATACTGGGTAGGAGAGAGGACTGTGTAAGGAGGTACTATGTGCATTCTTAGTTATTTGTTTTCCTTTTTAAAAATTTTTGTATCTCGGTTAGATGGAGGCTATTGAAAGTGAAGGGAGTTGAGCTGAGATGCACCTCTGTACTGTGCCAAGGCAGAAGCAGTAAGCCAGCCAGGAAATATCATAGTAATCCAGGTTTGATGTTTTCATCTGCTCACTCCTTAAAAGAGCTTTCCTGCTCCACTGTCACCACATAGTTTCTAGTCATAGGGGGAGCACAGCTGCTGGAACCTGGCTATCATTATGATGGTCAGAAAAAGAGTGGTGATTAGATTGCTTAATGAAACAGGGTCCAACTTAAATTGAACTAACTGAATGCTTACCTCATCATTGTTCTGTATGAATGGCACATATAATTCCATAGCAAGTTTTACCTTTCCTTTTTTACAAGTACATTCCAACACTTAAGCCCCCTGTCTCATTCTCATTGATGGTAAGAAGAATGTGGCTAACATGCCTGCAGAAGGTGTTTGGATCTGAAGTGGAGTGTAGAAATAATTCATGTCATATTGCTTCCCTGCCTTAATGAATATAGAACATACTTTAGGTAATACATTATTAATGGCATGCATGACAGAGCATCTATGGATAGGATTTGAGTGTGAACTTATTAGCATTTTCAGGTTGATACCTCTTTTAGATTTAATTAGATTTCAGGCTTCAATCTATTTATTAAGTGAATTTCTCACCACTTAAAGAGTATAGTATGTTCACAGCTGTAACTTTTCATCAGTCTCTTCTGATTTCCTTGTGAGCTGGAGCAGATCTCTGCTCTGTCTCATCTTCAAAGCCAGAGGTTAGTTTTCAAAGGCAGTGTGTTGTGTAAATGTCACCTCTTCTTTGCGTGACGTGTTGGGGTCACCAGGTGGGTTGTCTTTCCCATGAATGCAGCATTCTTGGATTCACCACCATAAGAGTGATTAATGTGGAGTAATTGCACTGCTCTGTCTTGGCCCTCCTTTGTCACCATGAAACTCTCTACTGTTATTTTGGCACATAATCTGCAAACCTTTATCTCTGCTCTGATGAACACAGCATTGGGACTATTCAGACAGTGGGAAATTAGATGTAATCAGTCAACCTCTTCAGCAATTCTCAAGATGATATGAGGGAGGTAGGCTACACAATGAAGTGATTTAGAGATGTTCTACATTTGTTTGGCTGGGGAGATAAAACTCTTCTGTGATGACTGGAGCATTCTTACCCCATTCCTATCTCTGCCTGACTGGGCTATTATTGTCTCAGCGAGTCTGGCTCTTGACATTTTACCAGGTAAAAGCTGAGCCTCCTCAGCAGCTGGAGGCTTCTTCTACCTCGAGGCTATGTGCATGCATATGTGTGTACGTGCATGCAACTGTGTCTTTATGCAAAGGGGTGGTGGTGTGAAAAATAGAATTCCAATCATTTTTAATAATGGTGGCCTAGATAAGCAATGTCTATGGTACAAAGTGTAAGAAATATTATCTTACATATGTTTAATGTCCAGGGCCTCAAATTATAATCAGCCATAGTCAGATCAGCAAAAGAAGTTGCTTTTATTATATGTGTTGTACATCTCCCGATATGGTGCATTTTTGAAGGTTCACATGGGGATTAAAGACCCAGCAACTAGGGTAGAACCCTATGAATCATTTGCCTCAGGGCACAGGTCTGGAATATGGTGGTTCAGTATTATTGGAGAGAAAGAGAAAACTTAGTTAAGCAGCAGAGCCTAGAGGTTGTGGTATTGTGGCTGATAGCCCTCTGATGGATGATTTTATTTGCTTTTGTAAGACTGCTTAAGCCAGGTTATGTAATAGGCCTGAGAATTTTAACCAGCTTTAGATTTTTCCACCTGTAGTTCATTTGCACAAGGAGTGTCAAGCCCTTATAGTAACCTCAGACCTAGTTTCGTCTAGTCGTGAGTGGAGAAACGGAATGATCCAGAATCAGAGTTCCAGGGACTTCTTTCATCTGGAAAGTTTCCATAGCCTTCTATTGTCTGCCTCCCCTTTATTTAGTACACCATCTACTGTTTTGATGTTGAATTTAGCTTATGCACTCTGGGCAGGAATACTACTGAGAATGGTGAATCCTTTTCAGTGCACTGTTCTGGATGTGTGCCAAATCCAAGTATTCTCGTGGTGATGGTAGTTTTCATCATCCTAGAAGGGCACTGTCTGATTTATCTACTGAATAGTTACTGTTTTTCTTTGTTGCTCCACAACTAATCAGCATTCTGTGGAAAATGCTTTCAGAACATGCAAATATACTGGACTTTGTTAGGATTTATCCCTAGGTATTTTATTGTGTATGGTTCTTGCCTGATAGTCTTTACTGTAAAGGTTGTAAAGTGATAATTTTCCAGTTTTGGCACTTAGCATTCTATTGTAAACAAAAGCCTCCTGCCCCTCCCATTTGCTTATATATTTATGTATAAGGATGCACTACTTCCTACATTTCAGTAGGAAATAACTAATTACTGTACTTATTTACTTACTCAGCTTTGGGGGCTCAGAATGCCCCTCTTTTAGCCAAGGATCCTCAGCCTGTGTTTTGTCCTTGGATATATTCCAGTGGTGCTTGAGAAAGATGCCTGTTATTTACAAGCCTCACTGCCAATGATCATTTGTCCTCTCTGGTTCCTGAAGGATCTATATATAAACCTGGGCTGATTATGTGAAGTACAGGAAGATAAGGTATGGGATAGGGGCTCATAGTATATTGTTCCTCCCTGAGTCTAAACTTAAACCCCAGTGTCTGGATCAGGTTGAGTCATGTCTTTAGTACTTTTCTCCTTACTGAAAAAATACCTGACTCCTAAAGTTAAAAGCGTGCTTAGGCCTGGCGGGATGGCTCAGTGGTCTAAAGCACCTGCTTGGGAAAGCTTGGGCGGCTTCAGGGACCACGGTTCGATCCCCGGCACCACATGCTGTGCCAGCCCTGCCCTCGGGGCAGCTGAGCCGGCCAAAAAAATGAGTGAATAAACAAACAAAGGTTCTGAAACAAGAATAAAAATAATAAATAAAATAATTATTCTTAAAAAAAAAAAAAAGCGTGCTTATTTAGCTCAGAGTTTCTTGAGCTTTCCATCCATAATTGGCTGGCTCCAAGGCAGGTTGGTATGGCACACAGGGGAAGACAGCAAAAACACAAGCAGAATAAAAGAGTGGAGAAGAGTCTTTCTGCCTTTGTATTGTATGCAGGCCACCCACCCTAGCCCGAGCATTGTGCTATGGATCAGTCATACAAGAGATTCAACTACCTCTGAAAAAGCCCCAACTACAACTGCATGAGGTTTTGAAGGGACATTTCAACACAAACCGTAATAAGTGGTTACAGGAAGAAGAGAAAGAAGGAAATACTGAGAATGTGAATAAAAAGGGAGAATAAAGAGGCCAGACTTCCTCCCTACAGGAATGGGCCAGGCCTTAGGAGTATCTCTCTGTGGGCTCAAGACTTGTTCACCAGTTTTCCCTTGCTAAGACTTATGGCCTTGCTGTTCTTTTTTTTTTTTTTTTTTCTTTTTGGTGGTACCAGAGATCGACCAGAGGACCTTGTGCTTGCCAGGCAAGCACTTATTCCACTGAGCTAACTACCCAGCCTGGCCTTGCTGTTCTTGCAGAAGCTCAGGGGAAGAACCCATGTTGCCCCTGCTGTGAGGATCCAGCAGAACTGTCCAGCAGGCTTCTTCCACCAGCACTTGTTCAGGTTCCAGGCCACATGGCCCAAGGCTGTCAGCTTGCAGGCCCTGTGTGGTCTGGCGTTCCTAGAGGGCCTTCAGCAAGCTATCATATTGGGCTTCAGCTTCCTTTTATGCTAGAAGAGGGGCTAGAATTAGAATATTAAAGGTTCTTTGTCTTAAAAATTCCCTATTGTTTTTTTTTTTTTTTTTTTGTCTTTTTTTGAGACAGGGTCTCATTATGCAGTTGAGGCTGGCCTTGAGCTCACTTTTGTAGCCCAGGCTGGTCTTGAACTCGCACCAATCCTCCTGCCTCAGCCTCCCGAGTGCTGGGATTACAGGCGTGAGCCACCACGCCCGGCTCCTATTGTTTGCAAGTACTTTTTTTCTTAATGTATTTAGAAAGGGTCTGTAGGGTCTCACTACACAGTTCGGGCTCGTAGCAGTCCTCCTATTTTCAGCCTCCCAAGTGCTGGGATTACATGTGTGCACCAGTGTGCCCAGTCTCAGTTGTCATCCCAGCACATGCCCTGGGGGTAGACCTGGCATGGAATGCTGGAAAAATTCCCTATTGTTAAAAATTAACTTAGGAATTATTTGTAGAATTAATATTCTCACATATTCATTCTTACCTATCAAACCTAAGGATTCCAGTCTTGTGTCAAGGAATGTAGTTACTTTTCTTGGGTTTCTTTAATAATTTCTAAGCCTCTCTAAATTATCTGGAAGCATAATGTAGATTTTAATTAATACATCATAGTGACGTATTATCATAGTGTAATATTCTCACAATAAAGAAAATGAATTTTTTTAATAGGCTGCTAAATGGTGTAGTTTTGAATTCTTCCCCAGTGGCACTCCAGGCAGCTTCTCATTTCTTCACTTCTTTGAAGATGTGTTCTGTAGATGCTGGAAGTGTGGTGTACATTATTAATAATTAGAGCTCTTACCAGAAGGTGGCCAGCTCTTCTCAAGTACATTAGCTGTGACTGTAGCTCTGTCTTATTCTTCCTGACAGGAGTAGGACTGGCCAAGTGTGTGTCTGCATGTGCATGGGCAGGGTCACGTGCAGAAGCATGGGGCAGAGCAGGTTTCCTACACATGGGTCATCTTCTGCAGTGGGACCCAGCATATTTACAACTCGTGCCTGACAATGCCTTTGCTGTTGTTGATGCACTTAGCAAGTCAGGAGCTTCAGAAAACTGAAGAATCGAGAATGTTCATCTCTGGCATCTCTCATCTAAGATCAAGCCTCTTGTTTTCTAGTTGATCTGAGTACCAGGCAGGCAGGTGTCCTTCCCCCAAAGTTATTAAATCCTATAAAGGCTGCTGATGTATGCAAGAGGGGAGCTTGGCCTTAAAAGCTGCTTCTGTCTTTGACAAGGAGGAAAACTTGTACCTCCGCAGAATATGAAAGGTAGGGATAATGAAGTCTCCATCCTCTCTCCACGTAGGGCCAAATGACTATTTTTTTTAAATTTAATATTTTTATTGTTTAAATTTAACAATGGTTGTATTACATATTTTCATCATCAGATCAGTTTAGATTAATATATATAGGTATATAAGATTGATCAAACAATTAAACATTAACCCTTTTAAATCAACATTACTTTTTTTTCTCTTTTCCCCTTTCTTTAAAAAATGAGTGAATAAACAAACAAAGATTCTGAAACAAGAAAAAAAAAAAAAATTCTTAAAAAAAAAAAAAAAAAAGTCAGCTCTGGTGGTGGAGCAGCAGAACCAGGATGAAATCCAAAGGTTTTCAGAATGGGAGGGTGTGGTTAGGGAGGCTGTGGTATTCAAAATTCATGAATACTGAGAAGTAACAAAAAGCAATCAAAAGGACTTTTTAGCAATGGTAGAGGATAAAATAGTCTCCTGCAGAGCTGTGAAACTCTTAACTGAGTTCCAGGAGTCCCCAGGTGAAGGGAGGCTGATGATGGTTGCCTCAGCACTGTCCTTGCCAGAACTGCTTTTTTTGTTGTTGTTGTTTTGTTTTGGTTTTTTGGTACCAGGAATTGAACTCAGGACCTGTGCTTGCCAGGCAGGTGTTGTACTGCTGAGCTACTCCCTGGCCCCAGCATTAGTTTTCTGACAGCCAGGAAGCATGTATGTTTTTTAGTGTGTTTGTCATATAGTGCTGAGAGGGCCAGAGAGTTAACACCTTCGAGGAGAATCCAGAGATAGTGCATAGGATCACCCAGAAGATGCCACTTTGGCCTACAGATTGTTTTGAGCTCTAAGAGCTGGTGTTTTGAGCACCAGACAATATAGGAAAAATCCTACCTCTCTGACAGCTGTCTAAAATAAAATTTAAAAATTGACTTTCATAAAGGAAATTAACATTTATAAGGGAAATTCTTATTGGAAAAGGCATCTTTATCCAGAAAAGAGATCCCTGAAGACAGCTTGTATCACCGAGAGACTTGTATAGGCATACCAAGTTTTCTATGTCCACTTTTTCCCTTCTGTTTACCATAATTTGCACCCAGGGAAGCCTGGAATCAAACTGTGGTTCATTAAGTTCCCATCATCTTGTTGCTTCATTGAAGTCTCTTTATTGTTGTGAGATTCTTGTACATATTTATATAATTGTAATGATTTTTTTCCTATTAATCTGTCTTTTGCAAGTTTGATGCTTAGACCAACCAAGAATCAGAAAGGTAGATGGAAGTGAATTTTTCTTCCAGTAGTTGGTAACATTGCAGGGATGTCTGTGTAGTTCCCTGTGTTCTTCTGCCTGTTGCTGTCACCACCATCTGTGTCACAGATTCCTTCTCCTTTAACTGCTGACTCAGACATCCATTCAAAATGAAGTCAATCTGGCCATTCTGCTTAAGACTTCAGCTCATATCTCTTCTACCCCTGCAGTTTTTCTCTGTGCCCTAGTACTTACCATCCTTTAATACGGTTACATGTTCTATGGATGCTCTGTGTCTTCCTGCTGGAGCAGAGCACCACAAGAAGAGGAATCTGTATCTCCTGCTCACTGTTGTATGCTAAGTGCTGCAGTGATGCCTGGAACTGGGAGATGGTCAGTGATTATTTATTCAATGAATAAAGAATAAATGAATACATATATATGTATGTATATATATATGTATATATATATATATATATATATATATATATATATATATATGAATGGATGAACTTAATAACTAAGAGATAAATTATTCATAGACATGGCAAAGAGGTCAAACTAGTGACCTCTAGAGGAAGTTCATTCCCAAGTTTAGCTTACGAGGAAAGGGAAATCAAACATCACACTAAAAACAATGCTAAATGAATTATAATAAATCAAATTAATTTAAAAATTCTGCACAATTGGTTTCTACCTGTACTTATTTATGTGATCGCTTTCATAAAAAATCATTATGTTGATATCATTCATTTCCAATACTATTTATGTGAAATGTAAGTTATTTTTTCAAAATATGATGGTTTTGCAAAAGGTTGTGTACTATTGTTGATGTGTCCTGCTGGCCTGAGGAGCTGAGCATGGGGAGTTAGAGAATTAGCTAGACTGCAGGGAAGAGAGTTGGGGAGAACAGAGCAAACCACAGGCAACGTAAAACTGGGATTCTTTAGAAGGAACATGGGAAAAGTCATTCTGAGGCCCTATCAGCTTAGAAACATGATTTTTCTACTTCATTAAATACATAAATGCTGAGTAAACACTCAAAAAAGCCCTCAGGAGAGAGGAGAGCCCTGATTTTAGGATCTTATTCTGTTCCTTGACTTGTGCTTGAAATCATTCTCATTGTATCATTTTCTTTTTCCTAACCTCCCCTAAATTGTCATTTCCCATTGAACAGGATCTCTTTTCCTGTAATGTCAGTTTTCTGCTCTGTAGCAGCTGGTCTTCACTGTTGCCCTAGTAACTATCAACCCCTGTCTATTCCTTATTTAGAGCTTAGAAAGCAGAGGTGGTGGCTAAGCTTCCTACATGCTGATCATCTATAGCCAGGAAAGCTGCCTGGGGCCTCACTAACCAGCACACACCTCTTAAAGGAGTACTGCTAGTTAAAGAGGGGTCCAGGAGGACCATGTGCTCAGCCAAGCTGTGTGTACCTACTGTTCTCTGGTGGCAGTCACTTGTGAAGGCCACAGCATCACTCTTGGTAATTTTAGATCAGCCCCAATGGCTTGTCTATAGGGGCTGTGTTATTTCCATGTCCTTAAGGAAGAACTTCTCCTAACTGCTGAACTGCTGAGTTACAGGCATAAGCATCTTGAAGGCCTACTTTACTAGCATAATAACTAAATAAACATCAAGTGTCTGGAAGACAACGGATCTGGTGACCAGAACTGTGGCCTCCTAATTAGCCCAGGCTTGACCTCAAAGCATTGCTGCTTGATGGCTGATGAAGAAGTCTGGATGTGAGGCTCAGAGTTACATATGGCCAGAATGGAGTGGTAAAACACTAAAATTTAGAAGGGGAGAGACAAACTTTAAATCAAAGAAGAACTCTATCTCCTAACAGATTGTAAAGAAAGAAAAGTATGTCTCAGCATACCAGAGAAATATCAGGCATCAGCAGATGGTCTACCAGAGGTTAGGACCACAGATTCATGTGAGTGGAGACCTGTCTGCGATTTCCTTGCTGCCATTGTTTCAAGCAGAAGAGCCCTTATGTATGTATGTATGTATGTATGTATGTATGTATGTCTTTTTGAGACAGGGTCTTGCTATGCAGTTCAGGCTGGCCTTGAGCTCACTTTTGTAGCCCAGGCTGGTCTCAGACTCACACCAATCCTCCTGCCCCAGCCTCCCAAGTGCTGGGATTACAGGCATGCACCACCACGCCCAGCTATTAGAGCCCTTATTTAGACTTGGTTCCTAGAACAGTTATCTTGAGAGAGCCCGTGTGAATTGCATAGCCAAAGCTCAAAACCCAAACCTAGTAATTTTCAAGCTTATCCAAGAAGTGGTTTCCTGCTAAAGCCAACCCAGAAACCACTGCTGGTTTGGAATCTCTGTGTCCTAAGGCAGAACTCTTCAAGTTTCTGTTAGTCAGAACCAATGGGAGTCGGGGGTGGGGGGTGGGGATAGTCTTAATTTTCTTCAACTGTGACTTCAGTAAAAGGAAAAGATGATGGAGATGTTGACTACCTAAGGAAACATTTCAAAGTAGATGTTTTTACTTTAAATTTTGGAAATTTCTTAAAATGTGAAATAATAAAAATAATTATTCACACTGAAAGACAAAAATACCAGAACACAGAGAAAAGTTCCATAGATAAAAGTAAAAGCAGCCAGGCCATTGAGATAGCTCAGTAGACTAGGACGCTGCTTAGATAAGCACAGGGACCAGGGTTCGATCCCCAGCACCATACCACCTCCCCAGGGGCTCTGATCCAGACACTGAGTCCAAAGCATGGTGTTACAGGGCTATAATCCCAGCATTGGGGAGGCTGAAAACACATCACTATGAGTCCTGACCTGCAGAGTGAGACCCTGTACCAAATACATTTTTAAAAAAGAGATTTTAACAACTTTTTGTTTCACATAGCGGTATCTGTGTACCTATGTTTATAGCAGCCCAATTTGTAATAGCCAAACCTTGGAAACAACCAAAATGCCCGTCATTTGAAGAATGGCTAAAAAAATGTGGTATTTTTATACAATGGAATACTACTCATCCATAAAGAATGATAAGTTTGAAGACTTCATATATAAATGGATGTATATTGAACATATACTCATTAGTGAAATAAACCAGACCTATATGTGTAAATATTGTATAGTCTCCCTAATATAAGAACTTTAAAGAAGAAAACAAGAACTTAAGGGCATAACA
>PVJA010005495.1:0-46835 GCA_004027025.1 Myocastor coypus
CTTGCAGCGCAGACTCTTCGGCCTCCAGCTTAGACCTCTCGCCTTCCGCCGCAGACTCTTCAGCCTCCAACTACAGAAACTTCAGTCCTCCATTACGGACCCATCAGCCGACAGAGACTTACACGGAGTGCTGCAGTGAGTCCAAGCCTCGGGATTGAATCCTTCAGTCCGGAGTGTGCAGACGCCCTGTGCGCGCTTCGTCATCTGACTCTGTGGCTATTGTAAGCCAATCTTACAATTTCTTATAGATTGTATATTTGGTGCTAATATCCATTCCTTATATTATATCTATTCTGTTCCTCTAGTAAAACCCTGACCGATACAGATTCTTTCTGGTGAGGTGGAATCTCAGTGTTGTTTAAATTTGCATTTTTTAAATGACCAATGATGTTGAACATTTTTTCATATATTTATTTGCCATATGTATTTCTTCATTTGAGTACTGTGCATTCATCTCAGATACCCATTTTTGGATTGGGTGTTTGAATTTTGGGGGCCTGATTTTAAAAATTCTTCATATGTTCTAGGTAGAAGTCCTTTGTCGGAGGGAAAGTCAGCTAATTTGAGGCCTTTCTTTTGGTGGTACAGGGGAACAAATTTAGGACCTTGCACTTCAAGCGTGCCTTTTTTGTATCAGATCAGTCCTTTGTCTATGATGTGAATTACAGATTTTGTTTTCCAGCTTGCTATTAGTCCTTTGAGGGTTTTGTTTGTTTGTTTTTTTGTCTTTTTGAGGCAGAGTCTCACTATGTGGTTCAGGCTGGCCTTGAGCTCACTTCTGTAGCCCAGGCTGGTCTTGAACTTGCACTGATCCTCTTGCCTCAGCCTCCTGGGTGCTGGGATTATAGGTGTGCGCCACCACACCCGGCTCAGTCCTTTGATTTTGATTAGGGTATTTTCTCTCCTGTATAGTTTCTATGTTTACTGTTTTAATCTAAACTCTTTTATAGCTTTTAGATGTCATAGGTAGTCATACCTATGACTCTGTTTATGTAATTATTCAATTTACTTATGTCAACACAGTGTCTCTGTGTAGTTCAAGTTAGCTTGATCTCCAAGTTATCCTGTGCCTCAGCTTTTCGAGCGCTGGGATTATAGGCATGTACCACCACCTTTGACTTCTTCCATGTTTTTATTTTTTATTTTTAAATTTGAGATGCACTTAGAATTTATGCTGGGATCCAGAGGGTTTTGAATTTCAGTTCCTTTCAGATGGCTGCCTGTTTATTTGAAGAATACTTTGTGGTCACCTCAGTTCTCAAACTTTTTGGTCTCAGGACCTCACTGCACTCTAAAATTAAGGATCTCAAAGAGCTTATGTTTATAAAAGAGTGCTATCTATCAATACTACTGTATTTGAAGTTAAAATTGATAAATTTTAGGGGCTGGGGAGATAGCTCCGAGGCACAAGTGCCTGCTGGGCAAGTGCAAGGTCGTGAGTTCGAACCCTGGTCCCACAAAAAAAAAAAAAAAAAAAAAAAAAAGATAAATTTATTTATTTATTTAATTTTTACACAATGATATATTATTCAACTCTAAAACAGGATAAATTTGAACCTTTCTTTTTTCAAATTTTTATTTATTTATTTTTTCTTGTTTCAGAACTTTTGTTTAGTTGTTTATTTATTTTCATGGCCAGCTCAGCCTGCCCCGAGGGCAGGGCTGGCACAGCATGTGGTGCTGGGGATCGAACCGCGGTCCCTGTAGCTGCCTAAGCAGGCACTTTAGACCACTGAGCCATCCTGCCGGGCCCCATGAACCTTTCATCAGTAAATGGATACAACTAGAGACCTATGCTTTAGGGAAATAAATTAGATCTTCATGTACAAGCATCATATTATCTCTTTAGAGTGAGAGCCTAGAAGAGTAAATAAAATCTAAAAGGTACAATAAATACTGTGAAAGGTGAATGAACTTGTTAAAAAGGAAAGAATTACTGACATGAGAAGGACAGGAGAAGGTATAGGGGAAAGAGATATATCTATGTATAGAAGCAGGATGGTCTGGATAATTGCACTGTGCATTTCTGCTGGTTTATGGAAAGGAGCAGTTAACGCTTAATTTTTTTTTTTCTTTCTCAAAACGTGTTAGTGGGGCTGGGGAGATAGCTCTGTGGCACAAGTGCCTGCCTGGCAAGTGCAAGGTCGTGAGTTTGAACCCTGGTCCCACAAAAAAACAACAACAATAAAAAAAAAAAAACAAATGTGTTAGTAGTACATTCCCAATAATTAATACAATGCATATTGTTGTCCTAGTAGTAGTTATACAGAGCACAGATTTTTTCTAATCATTGTTGGTACAAAAAATTTCTTCTCATTGAACTAAGAGAAAGTAGTTGTATACATAGTCCAGTATTCCATAATCACAATAGATTACTGGCGGAACTGGCAATGACGGAAGCTGTTGATTTAAGCCTTTTACAGCTCAGCATACTAATCTGGCTTTACATTTTCTGCACTGTGGTTAAACTTTTCTGCTGGGTGGTTAAGGGCAAGTTAAAGCAAGACCTATATAATAAAACATGTAACTTTTGTATCTCCCAAGGTCAGTCAAGTCCCCTCAGGATTTACTTTGAAACCATGTATAGTGCTTTGTAGAACTGTTGTCAGTGTCAGCCGTCTGGATGAGTCATGGCCATTGTTTTACCAGTTTGCTCTCTGTGAAAGCCCAGGAGAATGTTTCTCTCTAGGTGATTCTCCTTAGGCACACTATACATCAACAATCTCTTTCCTCTGTGGTCCCACAGAGGAATCTTTTTAAAAAATTTTTTTTTCACAACTTTTGTTTGTTTATTTATTTTTATGGCCGGCTCAGCCTGGCCTGAGGGCAGGGCTGGAGCAGCATGTGGTGCCAGGGATCAAACCGCGGTCCCTGCAGCTGCCTAAGCTTTCCTAAGCAGGCGCTTTAGACTACTGAGCCATCCTGCTGGGCCCCTCACAGAGGAATCTTAAACAGAAAATTTGGGAAACCACTGAGTTATAGGATGTTACAACACAGGTTATGTCCTGAGTCCTCAAAACTGATAAATATTAAAATTACATTAATATTAAAGACAGCAGGGCCAGGGAGATAGCCTGCCTGGTAAGTGCAAGGTCCTGAGTTTGATCTCCAATGCTAAAAACCCAAAAAAACCTCACAACATCAATTCATTACATGTTAACATTAATATTTTTTATTTTTATTTATTTATTTATTTTTTTTGGCTTTTTGAGACAGGGTCTCACTGTGCAGTTCAGGCTGGCTTTGAGCTCACTTTTGTAGCCCAGGCTGGTCTCGAACTCGCACCAATCCTCCTGCCTCAGCCTCCCAAGTGCTGGGATTACAGGCGTGAGCCACCATGCCCGGCCATTAATATTTTTTAAAAGAAAAATAAACATATTTACTAAAACATGTGTTTTGAGAAGTATGACACTTTTGCCTTTCTGTATAATTTTTTTTTTTTTTTGTATTTTAGGGAAAATTATACATGGTGTTCAGGATCTCACTATTAGATTGGATTTGTAGTGATCTGTCTGCATACAGCCTCCCAAGAGCTGTAAGGATTATAGGCGGGTGCCACCATGCCCAGTCTCCATTGCTGCCTCACTGAGCTGCAGGGGTGGGGCGGCATGGCAGGCCCAGGGATCAAACCCCAGGCCCCTGTGTCTGCTTGCAGGTGCTTTAATCTGCTGAGCTATTTGGCCAGCCCATGTACCTCTATATTAATGTCTGTCATTAAGCATCAACTGGCTTCTCAGGTATGTTCTGGCACATGGTCTGCATAATAATGTCTCTCAACAGCAACCTTTGCAATGGCTTGGGCCTTATGTGGCCCCAAATGTCCTTGTGTTCTCTGGAGGGACACTGCTTGGAGGTTACGTTTCAACATGTTCTGCTTACTTGAACCACCAGTGTGTTACAGGCATGACTATCCATTGAGTGGCTTGTACCATCAGCTGCACAAATGAATCTAACTACTGCTATCTATCTATCTATCTATCTATCTATCTATCTATCTATCTATCTATCTATCTATTTATTTTTTGCAGGACCAGGGTTTGAACTCACGACCTTGTACTTGTCAGGCAGGCACTTGTGCCATGCAGCTATCTCCCTAGCCCCTTAACTACTTTTATTGTTCTATGTACTAATAAATGTAATAAAAATGAATGATTCAATGACTGAATCTAGCTGGTTGCCTGAATCTGAATAATTACTGTTCAAATATACTATTCATATCAATTAAAAATTATAATAACCAATAAGCTTACTTCATTAAAAGAAATTTATTTATATTCATGAATGGCTTATCAATAACTAATTTTCTAAATTTTAATATAGAGGTTTTATAAGTATCCTATTGCTGGTATATATAATATGCATTTGTAACTGCTATCCCCTAAACTAGCCATATTATAATTTTTAATGCCATTTTAATGTTTTCCTTAAGGAGCTGTAACATGATAACATGTGGCCTGGCAAAACAATACCTTTGTTTACAATACTATAATCAAAGACCCCCTGAAAAGTGGTACAACTGCCCCATGAGACAGTTACACACATATCACCAGTGGCTCAAGCTGGCAAGAGTGCTTGAATGAAAATTGGAGGTGTCTGGCAGCAAGGTGCATGAGCTGTGATGTACAGCCCTGTTGTGAACATCTAAAGCAGTAGAGTGGCAACCTGGTGTCTGAACTGTGGGGTCAGCCTTCAGCAGTGGCACGGGGACCCCAGCCTTCCTCTTTTACTTTCTGGCCATATGATGAGCAGTTGTGCTCTACTACATTTCCCAAAGGACTGAAGATCAATCAGTCATGGACTAAAACCTCTAAAACTGTGAGCCAAAATAAACCTTTATTCTTTGTAAGCTGATATATCTGAGGTATTTATTATAGTGATAGAAAACTGGCTACATTAACACCCTATCCCAGGGAATGATAAAATCTTAGCACCACAGAAACACTTTTGACCTTGCTGACCCCTGAAAGGGTCTTTCACAGAGACTTCTGAACTGCACCCTGGAAATCTCATGTGTAGCTTTCCACTCTGTACTGGAGATGCTACCTTTAAGCCACTGGCTCTGGAAGTTTCCTTCCACAGGAGTGCCACGCCTACCTTCTGAAGTCCTTTTTTGGGGACATTGCCCCAAGAGCTGCAGGAAGAAGCGCTTTCTTGGGAAGCAGCATTATTCCACATGTCCCCTTCCTCATCCTCCCACTGGCCGGTGCCCAGGTTCATTTCGTCCCCACCATTGCCCCAGCCTTCTTGCATAGATTTGGAAGCTAGAAAGAGAGCAAACAGAAACTTAGCCAGCTTACTATCCCTAAGGTGCAGAATGCTTCATTATTACATACATGATTTAGGATGTGGAAGGAAAACTAAGTGTGGTGTAATTTACCTCTTTACTCTTTCCTTTCCCTAGACAAGCACTGAATCTCTCCTACTAGACATGTACAATGTCTATGTGTACTACAGGTGTTTGTTGTACGCTACTCCAAACTTCCTTAACCAACTACAGATGAACGGAAACCCAGGTTTTCTTTCTTTTTCTTTTTTTCATTTTCTTTTTCTTTTGAGACTGGGTCTCGCTATGCAGTTTAGGCTGGCCTTGCCCTCATTAGTAGCCCAGGTTGGCTTTGAACTTGCGGTGATCTTCTTGCCTCAACCTCCTGAGTGCTGGGATTACAGGTGTCTGCCACTATGCCCAGAGAACCCCAGGCATTCTAACAATAATTCCTGTGAACCAATATCTTCCTGGAATGAAAACATCTTTCAAATGTCAGTTCTTGAGAAATATCATTGCCTTCCATGTAGCTTCTGGTCACATCTTGGTCTAAACTTGTGGGCACCATGTCCCATGGGTCAGTGCTTCTCACATTTAGCCCATGTGGGAGTTGGTGGGGACCTTATGATATGCAACAGGTCTGGGGCAGGCCCAGCCATCTACATTCCTCATAAGCTACCAAGAGCCCTAGGCAGAGCAAAGTGAAACTGGCTGCTGAATTTCTATTTTTTCCTCCCTTTGCAAAATATCAAGTGATTTTAGGTGTCAAAGACACCTCAAATTTTTGCTTCTTGAAAGAACTAGAAAAAGTCAAAGCACAGGTGGCAGTAGTTAGTTGAGGTCTATAAGATTTTTTTTTTTTTTTTTTTGTCTTTTTGAGACAGGGTCTCGCTATGCAGTTGAGGCTGGCCTTGAGCTCACTTTTGTAGCCCAGGCTGGTCTCGAACTCGCACCGATCCTCCTGCCTCAGCCTCCCGAGTGCTAGGATTACAGGCATGCGCCACCACGCCCGGCGAGGTCTATAAGATTAAAGGCAACTATCTTAAAGACCACTTTAAAGATAGGTCTGTAAGATGATGAGGTCTGTAAGATTTGATGTTTGTAAGACAGGGCACACATACAGGTCTCAATGACAGAATATAAAGACAGAATATATTGCCTCAAAATGGAATGTAAATCTAAATACCTACAAAGTCCCTTATTCTTTAACTTTGTAATAAAAAAGCAGTAAGAGCTGGGGATATAGCCTACTGGGGATATAGCTTACTAGCAGAGTGCCTACTTGGCCAGTGCAAGGTCATGAGTTCATTTCCTGGGTACAAAAAAACGAAACAAAACAAAAAACAATGAACCTAATAAATAAACAAACAGCAATAAGAATGGAATAAATATTTCCAGCAGAAAAGATGGGTATATGGAACATACCAGCAAAATAATGAAATCAACATAAATTTAACCTTGAGCTCTAAGATATTCAGTGATAGCTAAGAAAATGCTGCTGCTCTGGCAGCCATGTGAATTATTAATTTCAATCAGACTTAAACCAGCTCTACTTATGCTAACATCACAAGTATCACACTGGGAAAAACAAAAAAAACAAGCATCACACTGGAAGACATCTGCACAGTGTGAGACTTCTGTGCAGTGAACAGAATCCTGGATATTATGTGAGAATATACAGGCGTACTCATCATACTTATAGAAAATGGGAGGCAAAGCACAGTTGTTTTTATTCAATTTTTTTTTTAGTTGGCTACTGAACTGGGGCGCAGAGATAGGTATGCACTGTATCACTGACCTATAACTCCAGGTACAACTTTTTTCAAATTGTTTTAAGCATAAACATGTAATATCCAAAGTGAACTTTTGTTTATAAAATTAAAGAAAGGCAAGAAGTGCTAAGATTGCTATAGGCATGTGTTTTCAAATTAAGAGGGGAAAATAATAGGCTTTATCCAGCTTGTTTAATGAGACAAATTTAAATTTTTAAATATATTTTTGGTAGAGTTTCATTCCGCAGTTGGCATGGCATGTGGTACTAAGGATTGAACCTGGGTCCTTGTGCATGCCTGGCAGGTGCTTAGGCTGCTGAGCTATCTCTGCAGCCCCATTAATGAGATAAATTAAGGAGGATTTTTTTTTGGGAGGCTCAGGCTGCTGTAAGGGTAGATATGAGGATTGAACTGCCATCCCCTGTGCCAGACTCAGATTGCCCACCTAGGCGCTTAAACCACTCAGCAAACCCGAAAGCACCCCTAATGAGATAAATTTAAATGAGCAAATAGAACACTGCTAAAGCAGTGAGTGGCACTGCAGGCTGCACACTCCGTGTGCACTGGTGGCTCACACCTGCAGGCCCCATATGTGGGCTGGGAGACTGAGGCAGGAGGACTGCTGCAAGATCAAGGCCAGCCAGGACATCACAGTGAGTTCAAGACTATCCTGTGTTACATAGTGAGACCCTGTCTCAAAAAACAAAACATACCAGGGTCCAGAAATGTTTTCTCATTTCAGATTTAAAAAAAATTGTATTGATTACATACATATATAATAAAACATACTAGGGATGTCGGAACATCTAAATTTTAATATTAAGTTTAAACATTTGTTTCATAGATATCTTATACACAAAACCTACATGGAAACTGTATCTTGTTTAGATTTTGGTGGTACTAGGGATGGACTTCAGGGTACTGTCAGTGCTAGGCAAGTATTTTACCACTGAGCTATATGCTCTGCCCTCTGAATTTTTTTTTTGCAAGACCTTGTGTTTGCCAGCCAGACACTTATGCCACTGAGCTATCTCCCTGGTCCCCTGTTCTTTTTTTTTTTTTTGCCTTTTTGAGACAGAGTCTCGCTATGCAGTTGAGGCTGGTCCTGAGCTCACTTTTGTAGCCCAGGCTAGTCTCGAACTCACACCAATCCTCCTGCCTCAGCCTCCCGAGTGCTGGGATTACAGGCGTGAGCCACCACGCCCGGCGCTGGTCCCCTGGTTTTGAACTTTTGATCCTCCATATTCCCCAGTAACTAGAATTATAGGTGTGTATTATCACACCTGGCTCTGAAGATTATCTTATTTTAGTTTTGGGTACCAGGAATTGAACTCAGGATCTTATGCTTGCCAGACAGGCACTGTGCTGCTGAACTACACTCCTGGCCCCTGGAGGGTAATTTTACATAAGACATTTTTTTCAGTAGTAGGAATTATACCTAGGGTTTGTGTAGTAAGCCACATCCCCAGCTCATTTTATATTTTAAATTTTGAGACAGAATCTTGCTTAAACACTTGATCCTCCTGCCTTAACCTCTCAGAGTGTGCCACTATACTTGGCAGCACAGTATTGTTAGTGTTTCTGCATTTTGACTGTGACCTGACACATGAAGATAGGTGCCAAATTTCAATGTGTGGTGTCAGGTGGGGTTCAATTTTCAGATTTTAGAGTATTTTGGATTTGAGATTTTCACACTAGGAATGCAGCCTGTAGTAGCACCAAATGTGTGCTCAAGTACTCTGAATCTTTTATTAGTTTTCTCTTTTTTAAAAAAAATTTTATTTATTTATTTATTTTCTTTGTTTTAGAACTTTTGTTTATTTACTTATTTTTATGGCTGGCTCGCCTGCCCTGAGGACAGGGCTGGTGCAGCATGTGGTGCCCGGAGGTGGAACTGTGGTCTCTGCAGCTGCCTAAGCTTTCCTAAGCAGGTGCTTTAGACCACTGAGCCATCCTGCTGGGCCCCTATTAATTTTCAAAAGGAGGGCATGGATTCCTGTTAAAAGCTGTTTTATTTATTTATTTATTTATTTATTTATTTATCAGAACTTCTGTTTGTTTGTTTGTTTATTTATTTGCCAGCTCAGCCTGCCCTGAGGGCAGCCGCCCAAGCTTTCCTAAGCAGGGGCTTAGACCACTGAGCCATCCTGCCGGGCCCCTAAAAGCTGGTTTATATTCACACATCAGACAATTTTGTTATAGTCTTGGCTTAAAGTTAGTCTTAAAGTATACATACAGTAAGAAAAATTTTAAATTTCAATGACAGATTGAGGTAGATCCCTGCTAAAGTACACATTTGGCATGCACAAGGCCCAGGTTCAATCCTCAGGACCCAGCACTCCGGAGGTTGAGGGAAGAGGATTATCCCAAATTGCAGGTCAGCTAGGCTAGTGAGTTCAAGACCAGTCTGAGCTAAGAAGCAAGGCAAGAACCCAATGGAAGAAAACAAAATAGAGCAAAACAACAATCCTTAGTGCCAAAGAAAATAAAAGTGAGATGGCTGTTATGGTTTGTGTATAGGTATCCCCCCAAAGCCTCATGCAGTCATGGGGGGCTTCTGGAGTTTGTAATTGATTATTGTGGAAATGGGTGTTGCCACTCCCCTGCAGCAGGTGATTTGCATTTCAATGTAAGGTAGGAAGAGAAGTTAGCTGCTTGAGCTGCTGCTAGCTCTCCCTGAGCTCTCCATGAGAGATTGTCCTCTGCCATGTGTCCCTCTGCCTTGGAACCAGCTGAATATGGACTGAAATCTCCAGTAACTGTGAGCTAAATAAACCTTTCCTTCCTTATTTTGAGTGGCAGTTCTTTGTCCCAGCAACGAGAGAAGAGTAACTAAGACAATGGCTTAAAATAAAGGTGTGCTCTAAAAAGTCCATCAGAAGTACCCCCTGAAATTAACTCTGAACCATTTCTAAATGGCCAGAGCAGGGTGTGCAGGGTGTTTAGCTCACCTGGTTTGCACAGGGCTGGGGTGCCAGTGGGTGCGCCAGCTCTTCCAAAGGTCACTGCTGGCTCAGCAGGATGATCTCCCCACCCGCTGCCATTGCTGGGTGGCTTCCCCCATGCTGCTGTGCCATTGTCGACCAGTGTGGACGGTGAGGATGGCTCTCCCCATGCACTGTCAGCCTTTGAGTGGACATTAGGCATCTCTCCCCAGCCTGATGAAACTGCCAAGGAGCCAAAGGAGAGAGCAAATGATAAAAGTGAAACAGGGAAAAAAGTGAGGGCAATTCAGCTTCAGAGTCAGCACAACTGCTAGTCACCCAGCATCTGTGAGGAGTGATTTGGCTTGCTGTCAGTCACTGGGTGACAGCTCTCAGCAGCTATAATTTTCACAGAGATATAGTACTTTGGAGAGGAGATGTACTTAAAGTAGTGGCCAGATCAGAAAGCACTGGATTCTGCATGCAAGAGAAAATTTATGGTATAATACATAAATAGTTAATGCATGTTTTAAATTATTTGGTCTAGCAAAGGTATATGAATTCTATTAATTCTATTAATTTTATTTTAAAATAATAATAAATAAACATTGTTATTATTATTATTTCGGTACTGGGGATCAGAACTCAGGACATTGCATTTGTCAGGAAGATACTTATGCCATAGCGCTATCTCCTCATCCTTTTTTATTTTCAAGAGAAAGAGAGTAAGGCCTGGGAGATAGCTCAGTAGAATAAGTGTTTGCCTGGCAAGTGCAGGGTCCTGAGTTCAAACTCCGGTACTGGAAAAAAAAAAAAAGAGGAAAAAAAATAGAACACAATTTCAAAACAAGTTAATAGGAGGATAACAATGATTAGTGTATTGTGTACTATTATCTTTAAATTAGTTTACTCAAAAAGTATATGAGGGGCCCGGCGGGATGGCTCAGTGGTCTAAAGCGCCTGCTTGGGAAAGCTTGGGCAGCTTCAGGGACCGCAGTTCGATCCCCGGCACTGCATGCTGTGCCAGCCCTGCCCTTGGGGCAGGCTGAGCCGGCCATAAAAATGAGTGAATAAACAAACAAAGATTCTGAAACAAGAAAAAAATAAATAAATAAATTTTTTTTTTAAAGTATATGATATTGGCTTTTAATTGTCCAAGCAATATCAGCATAAATCTTTTTTTTAATGAACTAAGAGAAACTATTAGCATAACTACCTTAATATACATATATATACACACACATACTTACTTTTTTTGCTTTTTGCTTCTCTCTTTTCTCCATTCCCCCCACCCCAGATTCTCTTTCCATTTGACATTTGTTTCCATTTCATAACATCTATTGTATATTTTGGATGTTATTTACTCTTTCAGCCTCTCATACTAGGGAGAAAACATGTTTATACATGTGCATCTGCTTTAACTTACCCATGAGTATGGTCTTGAGATTCACCTGAAATCTATTAAATATCTTACTAAAGGTAGCATGCATCAATTCTGCTGATGTACTTTATTCTAATAAAATGCAATAATATTAATCACAAAAAGCCATGAAACCTATGAATATTCTAAATTATAAGCTGAGCCTATGCTGATGCATTAAATTATGCAAGCTGTTACCATTAATAGGGAGCCATCCAAATCAGTGACTGCCAGCAATGGTTGACTGTGTTACCTAAAGTTATGCACAAAAATGTTATTAGGGAAAGCAGCATTACATACTGAAGGGACAAAATTAAATCAGGGCAATGAATGATAAATATTATGGATGCTTTGGAAAGCTAAAAGGATAATATTGCTAAAGACCAATCATCTATAAAATACTAAATATATATGTATAGGTATATCCTATTATCTATCTATCTATCTATCTATCTATCTATCTATCTATCTATCCTGAATTACTGAATTTTCCCAGCTGGACCTGAACCGCCACAGTGCTGGGATTATAGTCATGCACCATCAGGGCTGGCTTTGATGTTTCTGTTCCACTACAGGAGGGCATATTTGAGGAGACCCTACGAAGTAGTAGGGGTTCTGTTGGAAAGCTGGTCAAGTTCCACAAGCCAACCACAGGGATTATAGCCAGTACAGCTGTAGGCCTGCTGTGGCTAATGAGGAGCATTTCTGAGATGCTGAGGACAGGCAAGCCAGTGGACATAAACAGCAGTCTGAAGTAAGATCAGTGGTAGATGCATATTCCTCAGGTTGTTCTCCCCATCCTCCTTATTTTCTGGTGGTGAAAATTAAACATAGGGTCTGTCTGGTGCATACTGGACACATGTTCTACCACTGAGCCACATTCCCCAGCCCTCCCTCTGGGTTCTATAATTGGCATACAGAACTAATATTTTTACTTCCTGTCAGGGTTGAAAGACAGGTAGAGCCCATGACCCCAATGTGCTGCTGGCTCAAGTTTATATTGGCCTTCATAGTGTGTGTGTGTGTGTGTGTGTGTGTGGGTGTGTGTGTGTGTGTGTGTAGGTCTCATTATGCAGCCCAGATTTGTAGTGATCCTCCTGATTTGTCTCCCCAGTGCTGGGATTACAGGCATGCACCACACCTAGATTCTATCCTGGCTCAGCGCACCTGAGGGCGAGGCCAGTGCAGCATGTGGTGCTAGGGACTGAACCCTGGCCCCTGCGCTTACCTAAGTAAGCACTTAGTCCACTGAACTATACCGCCGGCCCTTGGCCTTCATATATGACTGTATTAATCATACGGTGAACTTTCTCCCCACCCTCCACTAATCTTTTTCAAAACATCTACATTTTCTGGTGAAATCTGCTAAGAGGTTAGGAGTGAAAGAAACCACTTCTGACCCTTCCTCCAACACACTGTGGTGTTCGCAGTCAGTAGTGAGGCTGTGTTGTGCATTAAACAGTTGTACCAATTTCCTTTTGTGTGTCTACAAGTTGATTTTTAAGTGTCCTAGAGTATTTATAAGCACACTAGATAATCAGCCTGCTTAGTACTTTTAGGATCTGCTTTAAGCATCAGCCAATGCTGTGCTTGCCCTTTCTTGCTCTTGACCACTTCCCTCCTAGTGGTCACCACAGCAAGGAAGGACAGTGTTCTTTGTTCTCTGTGTGTTCCATGATGCCAAAACAGCTTCAGGTTCTGCCAAGTCTGGCTTACATTAGACTAAGCACTGCTGTCAAGAGGAAGTAATGTGCTGTCAGTGTATAGACAGCCTCATGAGCACTCCTCAGGGGGCTCATGTGCTCTAATAGATGGACAGGCTCATCAGGCACCACATGTATTTGTAATCCCAGCACTCTGGGAGGATCAGACAGGAGGACTGCAAGTTTGAGCCCAGCCTGGGGAATTTAGTGACTTAATGAAATCCTGACTCAAAATAAAACATTGAAAAATGCTTGGGATCAAAGAGCTAAATATTAAACCAGAAACAATCTGCTGAAAGACTAGATAAAATTCTTGAGGTGATAATCTGCTGAAAGACTAGATAAAATTCTTGAGGTGATAAGCATAGGACTGGACTTTTTGAACAGAACCTCAGTAGCACAAGAAATAGTCTTACACAGGATATATATATATATATATATATATATATATATATATATATTTATTTATTTATTTATTTATTTATTTATTTTTCCATTTGTGTATTTGGCTCAGGGTCTCATTTCTCAGATCAGACTCACAGTGATTCTGTTTTTAACCTCCCCAGTGCTGGAATTACTGGCGTGCACCACCATGATCACCCAAACTGTCCAGCTCAGTCCATCCTTGGGGCAGGGCTGGTGCAGCATGTGGTCCCTGCCCTTGCCTAAACTTACCTAAGCAGGCACTTTCTTTATTCGCTGAGTTGTTTTATGGGCTCCCAGCCTAATCTCTGCCCCCAGCCTAATTTTAAAGGGAAGGGGATCAAGAGATGGTCAGGAAAAGGGAAGGAGAGAAGGGAAATAAGAAGAAAAAAGAAATATTATGTATGTGTACTAACTTCTCATAAGGAGTATAAACATTATGTACCACATACATGCACTAATAAGCAAGTTAAAAAAGACTTTTGAGTTCTCAGTTCCCAAAAAGAGGGTAGGTGATTGGGGTTGTAGCTCACTGTAAAGGTCCTAGGTTCAATTCTCCTAATACTGGAGTAAAATAGGCTAAGGGTCATTTCACCATCTACCTCCAGAATAGGGTTGGGCCAGTTCTAGACAATCCAGTTATTTAAAGTATGCTGCATTTCCTATTGTAAGGCCAGTTTCCTTCCAACTCACAGAAAAATTATTAATAAAGAATAGGATGGCTGGGAAGATAGCTCGGCAATCTAAGCACCTGCATGGCAAGTGCAAAGACCTGGGTTCAATCTTCTGTATCGCATTCCATGTTGTGCCAGATCCAGAACCACAGGTGCACCATACCAGCCACTGAAACTGGGTATGGTGGTGCACATTTGAAATCCCAATGCTGAGGAGGCTGAAACAGGAGGATCACTATGAGTGAGAGCTGCATAGTGAGACCCTGAACGAAATAAATACATAAAAGATTTAAAAAAATAAAAGAGAATAGGAGAAAGATCATCTTGAAGCATCTGTTACACTTTATAAATACACGTATAAAACTGAGCAAGCTATAAATACATAATTGAATAATATATATATATATATATATATATTTTTTTTTTTTTTTTTTTTTTTTTTTTTTTTTTTTTTTTTTTTTGTGGGACCAGGGTTCGAACTCACGACCTTGCACTTGCCCAGCAGGCACTTGTGCCTCAGAGCTATCTCCCCAGCCCCAATAATATTTTTTTTGATCAACAATTTGCAAAGTTACCTAAAATTCAACCACTGATATAAGAGACTGGGCGTGGTGGCACGTTTCTATAATCCCAGCTTTTGGGAGGCTGTAAACAAGCAGATCACTATGAGACCAATCTAGTAGTGAGACCCTGAACACCCTATAGACCCTTCCCTAAAAACAAAATAAAACAAAACAAAATAACCCCACTAACATAAATGTAAATTATGTCAAATCAGCACAGGTCAATAGCGAAACTGAGAACACTTATAAAATATTAGCTTTATGAATGTCACCATCACACATAGAAAGCTTTAGTCTGGAGGGGGAATCCTGGGACAGGGACTCCCAACTACTGGCCAACATACAGCCTGGTACGTGCAATACTTGCAAGATAGCACTATTCTGACAAAGTGCACAATGGGCTGTCACTCGAACCAGCACCACATGCAAGTTGTCCTTGTGATGGCAAGACATGGGGTAAGAGTGTACCTGTGACTTCTACAGGCTAAAAGGACAGCTGGACCTATCAAGTTTGCAAAGTAACAGGCTCTGATCACTTGCAGTTCCTAAGTGTGATGATGACCTTTGCTCTCTGCAAAAGATGGCATAGTTAGGTCTGAGACTTGAACATCACAGACCAGGAGGACCAGGAATGAGACACCTAGTGTTACTGCTTTGATATAAGTGAAAAAACTAACATGTAACCCTATTACATTTTATATAATACACTAAACTTGACAAAATTTCTGCAAATTGGCTTACCACATGCAATAAAAACATTCAATCTTTTCTTTGTCTCTGTTAAGTACTAAAACTAAACTCACAAATGCTTCTAGAATATCACTACAGCCACCAAGATTATGCACAGGGCCTACGAGCCTGAGGGGAGAGAATACAAAATAGTATGGGCAAGGAGCAGTCACGGTACATTTTTCTTCTTTTACAGTTTATAATAGTATGTGTAATTTGTTAAGAATTGTATCTACAGGCCCCGGCAGGATGGCTCAGTGGTCTAAAGCCCCTGCTTAGGAAAACTTAGGCGGCTGCAGGGACTGCAGTTCGATCCCCGGCACACATGCTGCACCAGCCCTGCCCTCAGGGCAGGCTGAGCCGGGCATAAAAATAAATAAACAAAAGTTCTGAAACAAGGAAAAAATAAATAAAATTAAATTAAAAAAAAGAATTGTATCTACAAATATTTTATAAAAGGGAATGATTTTAGGGCTGGGGAGATAACTCAGCAGCATAAGTACCTATGTGGGTGAGTACAAGATCCTAAATTAGAGAGAGGATAGAGGAATGATTTTGGCTCTTTTAACTGAACAAGAAGTGCTTCTTAATGCGGGGATTATGGGCATGTACCACCACACCAAGTTTGGTTCCACTCCCACTTATAAAAGGAGACCTTGGGGCTGGGGAGATAGCTACATGGCACAAGTACTTGCCTGGTAAGTGCAAGGTTGTGAGTTTGAACCCCAGTCTCACACAAAATAAATAAATAAATAAATAAATAAATAAATAAATAAATAAATAAATAAATAATAAAAGGAAACCTTGCACAAAGACACTGTGTATGCATACAGGTGTTGCCAGCCCATCCCTGCCCCAAGATTCCAATGCCAGGCACAGGCCTGGTAGCTGGAGCTTTTGCTGAAGGCCTGAGGGCCCCTGGAAATACAGCTGTGGGACATCTAAGGTGGCAGAAGAGGCCTACATAATCAGACTGCCTTCCTGCCTGCCCATCCATCTATAACCATCCATCCATCCATCCATCCATCCATCCATCCATCCATCCATCCAACCATCTGGCCATCCTCTAAGATAGGGTTTTGCTATGTAATTCAGGCTAGCCTTGAACTCACTATGTGGTCTAGGCTGACCTCCTGAATGCAGGGATTATAGGTGTGCATACCACATCCAGGAAGACATGTTAAAATGCTACATCTCAAGAGTATTTTCTGTGTCTTTATTGTAATGATATTAAACTAGATAATATTTGGTATTGTTGGTCTTTCCTAGTATATTATACTATCTTATTTTCTTTTTTTCTATCTCCTTATTTTCAAGTTCATTCATTTTTCTTTCTCTGAAACAAAAGTTTTTATTGAGCTGTTACAGAAGCCAACTAGCAAGAAAAAGACCAAGTCTTAAGACAAATTCTGTAACTATCAACAGCAAGGCTAGAGAGAAGTTGGAAAAATGTGTTCAAATTCATTTTGGGGGGCAACCAATTATCTTTATTCCTGTTTCATTTTATTTTATGTATGTATATATGTATGCATGTATGCATGCATGTATGTATGTATTTGCCAAACTCAGGACCTTGCACTTGCCAGGCAGGCACTTGTGCCCCTAAGTTATCTCCCCAGCCCCTCCTGTTTTGATATTTTAATGTATATCTTAGAATGTATATTTAGAAATGACAGCCACAGGTTAGTTAAAAAAAGGAACCATGAATTCAAATACACCAAGGAACCAGCAGTTACTGTAAACAGGAACAGTGTAAGGATGACATAGTACAAGCCTAACTCCGAGTGGTTACAGCTCAAAAGCCCTGTGCTAGGACAGGCCCAATAGCTCTGCAGAATAAAGCACCTGCTTAGGCAGAAGTAGGTGCTGGGGTTTGATCACTGACATGCCACGCTGGCCCTGCCCCCAGGGGACACTGAGACAGTGATTGACACTGGGAGTGGTGGAGCGTGCCTGTAATCCCAGCACTTGGGAGGATGAAAATAGAAGAATCACTATGAGTCTGATCTGTAGTGAGATCCAGTAGGCTCTATATTAAATTAAAAAACAAAACAAAACAAAACCCAGGGCTGATGGAGAGTGGCACTTGGAGCACCTGGGCCCTCTTTAAGGCATCTGCCTCAGGCCATTACTGCCACTGAGAGTTCAATCTATCATTCCTTCCAGGCTGCCAAGAGCCAGAAATATGGGATTCTGTATGAAACATTTTCATTAAAAATGCTTATTCATAGAAAAAGGGTAGGCCATGTGGCACACAGATGAGATGAGGAGCACTCTGTAACTATACTGAAGTACAGGTGGATTGAAACAGGATTTCTGATGTGCCAGGCATGCTTCAGGGAGGTAAGATGCACTACTGCCAAGGAACTGAGAGGCCAGCCAGGTGGACTGGGAAGGCTCAGTATGGCAGTGGTGCTCCAATCAATGGAGAAATCAGTTCTTTCACTGTAGTTGACAACCAACTGGTCATCCAGTACCTCAGCTGCCTTACATTTTTCTTTCTTTTCTTATCTTTCTTTCTCTTTCCTTTCTTTTTTTCTTTCTTTCCTTTCTTCCTTTCCTCTTTCTTGTATTTAATAGAGTCAACAGGTTCTCACTACACAGATTGGACTTGCAGTGATCCTCCTTTTTCAGCCTCCCAGGTGCTGGGATTACAGGTGTGTGATACCACGCCCAGTCTTAATCTCCCTCTCAGCACACCCTAGGCACACCAGAGATCGAACCCAGTCTGCTGAGCTATCTGACTGGCCCTCAGCTGCCTTACAAACACAGCAGTCCCTCTCCTAACTGTGGAACTTTTTCCTTCTCTTGCTCTTCCCTTGACACTTTCTTTTGAGGGGTGGTAGTGGTACTGAGGATTGAATCCTGGGCTTATTACACTGAGAAATATTCCCAATCTCTTATTTTGAGACAAGGTCTCACTAAATTCCTGTTACCCACGCTGGGTTCAAACTTTCAGTCCTCCTGCCTCAGCCTCCTGGGTGGTAGAATTACAGGTGTGCATCACCACACCTGCCTACTATCCCAGCCTGTGCATACTATGTACACATTCATAACTCACCTTGTCTGCCCACTCCTTGCTGTGTCTCTTGCAGCACACAATACTCTCTAGGACACATAGATTTGAATGAACCAGGGTTTCTCCACCAAGTGCTATAGTCCCTGGGCCCTTACTGCTCACCAACCCTTTGGACCCTCATCAAGGGTTTTCCATTCTCTCTCTACGTGTTATCCTTTGCCCAAGTCTGCTCTGTCCCTCACCATTCTGGGCTGGCACTGGTGTTCTGTACCCTTTGGCTCCACCACCTGGTTGGCTGTTGTACCTGCCTCCCCTTCCCTCTGCAATGGACAATGAACTTCCTTTCCTACTGGTTGAAGGGATAACCTCCCACTGTGTCTGTTTTCTCTACTTATGCTACTCTATTGTCTTTCAAGTGTGCTCAAAACTCTATCATCCTAATTATTTTTACCATCTGCGTTAGTCCTCTGCTAAAGGCAACTCTCCCATAGATGCACCTTAGCTAGCTCTGTGCTGCTGAGATCTGCCTGCTCTTCTGTGCCCAACACAGGCCCCAAATTGTCTGAGACTCGTTCATGGGTATGCTGGCAGACAACACAATCTCCTGCTCCTCACCCCATCGCTGAACAAGCTCCACCTCAGTCACTCTTTCCAAGTCCCCCTCTGTTTTGTTAGAGTACCAATATCCACTCAAAGATGCTACCAGCCTACCTCTTGATTTTTCAGCTTCTTGTTGAAAAAGAAGCTGCTTCTATAAAAAGTATAAATATCCAGGATTTGCTTAAAATTGTCCCTGCTTTTCCAAAATTCTGTACATTTAAGACCAGACAGTCTGAAAGATCTCTGCAGCCTGCTCTGGCCCCTTTCAGGCCTTCCTGTCCTGAGACCTGGCCACTGTGAACTACCACTTGCTCACCCTACGCCACCTCAGGGAACTGGATTAGAGTGGGAGAAGCCAGCTTTGCTAAGTTTCCAGTCGTGCTGCACAGGAATCATGGTATCAGGCTCTCCACTCAGATCTCTTCAGTGATGTCAGGGCAGATTACTAAACCAACATGTCTACATGGGACAGTGAGCTAGCACTTAAGCACTCACTCTGTGCCTGCCATAAGCCTTCTGGAATGACATGCCAAGAGTGGAAAACAACAACAAAGTGACCATGGGCGGATTCCCTGGCAGGGTAGGTTCTAGATGCCCAGGGTGTCATAAGGCAGACCTGCCATAGAGGACTCTCTAACCTTACTCTTGTACTATTATGGTTTGTGTCTAGCTGTCCCCACAAAGCCTAATGCAGTCAAGGGTTTGTGATTAACTCATGATCCACTGGGATTATGGGTGTGAGTGCTGCTGAGACTAGGGGTGTAAGTGCTACCTACACCCAGCCTGGGCTGATAGCCTGAATGCAACATAAGGGAGACAGACTTGCTCTCTGTGGCCATTATTGCTGCTACTCCTCCCTTTGCTCTCTTGCTCTTTGTCACCACTATGAAAGATTGCTCTCTGCCATGTGCCACTCTGCCTTGGTGCCAGATGAGTATGGACTGAAATGTGCAGTTAACTGTGCACTAAATAACCCTTTCCTTCCCTAATTTTGGGTGCCAGGTATTTGTCCAAGCAATAAGAGAACAGTAACTGAGACATGTACTTACAGCATATTTATAAAATTTATGGGCAGAATAACACTGGAAGGAATAACATGCTGACCACAGATTAAGGTTTATAAGATCTCTCTAGAGGCTGAAAGCCCTGATTCTACCAGCTGATCAGGGGTAGTTCTGCACTTGGAACAAATGCTACAGAAAATGCTATAAAAAAATAAGAAGAGACATAATCATAGCAATAAGAAAAAGACAGGCACAGTGGTACACATGTAGTCTCCTAGCACTCTAGGAGACTGAGGTAGACAAGAAGATTATGTCTGAGGCCCACCTGGGTTATTAAGCAAGCTTCTGTTTGAAAAAAAAATGAAAAGGGCTGGATCATAGCTCAGTGCAGAGGTCCTAGGTTCAACCCCGTGTCATGCATGTGCATCCCACCATGATGATGATGTCAGAGATTAAGCCCAATTTAAGAAAGTGTGTCATACAGTTCAAAAGGGTAAATGAAACTTGTAATGCATTTCTAGGAGTATAATTTTAGGGTGAGTGAGGCTACAGTCCTGCACTGGTAAAGTGCAGTTACAGCAACATCAGTTCTGGGCATAGGGACCCTCACAACAAAAGCTTTCCAGATGCCCATAAAGACTGAAAACCATGATTATGAAGAATGATTGTGGAGAATGGGGAGACAAGATACTGTCTGAAACTCTGTAGGGTAGGGAAAGAATGAATTCTTCCATTTTACTATTTCAGAGGACAAAGTTATTAAGTTTCATTATAGGAGACTGACATGGGCAACGTGCAAAGAGTTTAATAGTACACTGGGAGCAGCATGGCCACTGCAGAGGCTTCTACTCTCTCCTATGAGTGCAGAAAGCATTTTGGAAACCACCCATCAGTGGAAGCTGAGTGTATGCTCTTCCTAGTCCTTTCCATACCTGCTGAGGGCTATGACTTGGTGAGGACATGTTTAAGCACAGTTCAGGCAGACCTCATCCTGCGCACAGGTTTGCTTCGTTACCATGGACCCAGTTCTAGAGAAACTGGACTGTTTTCCAGTTACAGAGGGCAGTAAGTTTTATCTGTATCCCTCATAGTTAAGGCTCTATTTCCTCTCTCTTTTATAATGCGAGCTTTCTGTGAGCAGCTTCTGGTCCAAATCATCTCACCATTTTTTTACTTATATCAAGAAGGAACTTATGATACAAGTCTTTGATTTAGGATTTTTTTTTTCACCTGAAATAAAAAACATAACTTGTATAATGCCCTTCAAATTTTATAAAAATTTATCTATTTCAATGTGAATGGTACATGAGAAATTCTGTGGTGCTCCAAAACGATCAAGGAATGAGTTTCACTCCAAACCAATTAAATTAACATCCTCTGGGATTAATATCCTCTCTCTTCCCCTCCAGGCTACAGCAAGATAAGCCTGAAAAGCTAGGGCTGAGGACCACTAGTTTACCTGAAGAAGAAATGAAGAGATTTGTAAATCAACAATAACTAAGACAATGAGCCTCAACATTACCTAAAAGAGATAATGTATTTCTTCTCTTTTCACATGTGTTGCTCATGGTGGTGACATTATCACTTATGCGGCTGGGTGGATGGAATGAGGATAGAGTTAAACTGTTTGGACAGTACATGGTAGAAAAACATGGCTGGACTTAATAATGTATAATCAACCTAGGTGATGACAGATATTAGCTATATGAAGGTTCAAAAACTGAGCAAAGGCTAAAAAAATTGTGGCCCAAATACATCACAGAATAGTGGGCATCTTTAAACTGATGTTTATAAAGCTATGAAGTAGCACTGAAAAATACTGAGAATGAAGCTAAAATAGAAACAATTAAAAATTATTTCTACACAAAGATGTAAACTACCCAGTGACTGATAAGAAACTCAAATACAGTACAGCATAAAATAAAAACTTCAAAATAAATTATCCTCTAGTAAAGTGAAAAAAGAAAACTCCCTGCTTCCCACCCACCTTGAATAGCAAACAACTAGAGGTTCCTGCTTTATTTATTCTTTTTGGATGATATTTAGATATGACACTATAAGGCCAGAGGATGCTTGTTAGAGCATGCAAAACCATGATACATATGTATGGAGCATAAACTAACTTTTTACTCATAAAGTAGCATAAGACACCTTCCATACCTGGCCCCAGCAAAGGTGACCGATTCAGCTGAGTGCTGGCCTGGTGCGGAGGTGGTGTCTCGCCATGGTGCGTGGTGTTGGTCGTGGTGGGGGTGGTGGTGGTGCTGTTGGTCGTGGTACTGCTCTGCATGACTGGGTTGTTTCTGTCCCACATGTTTACAGTTTTATTGTTGTAGTTGCTTGGGTCCCCCCAAGCTGAGGTACCATCATCGATTTCCATTTTGCGTCGGATAGATGGTGGAGAGGGCTCTTCCCAGCCAGTGGCCTCACTGCTGTCCTTCTGCTTGACTGGTACTGGCCCCCCAATCCACCCTGTTCCTGTCTGTTTAACAGAAGCAGCTCCTCCCCAGTTACTCACATTGTTGTCTTGGGGTTTGTTGGCCCAGTTCTGTTGGGAACCAGGTTTCAGAGATTCCCCCCAGTTTGTACCTGGATTCACTTTTGTATTTGTGCCATTGCCCCAGCCACTGGTCCCAGATCGTGTGGCATCATTCCAACCAGACCCTGATCTAGTACTGTCAGCATCCCATCCAGATCCATTTTTTTTCCCATCTCCCAGGTGTCCCAGGACAGATGACGAGTCTGCCCAGTCCCCCGCTCCTGTACTCCAGGATGGGTTTGATCTTTGTCCCTCTCCCCAGTTTTGGGATTTGGGCTTCTGAGGCTCACCCCAGGTGGGCGATTTGTCCTCCTGATTTACGGTCCCACTCCAAGAATGGCCGCTCTTGGCAGCAGCAGCATTAGTAACAGCAGTAGAGCTTATCGAGTCCCCCCAAACCCCTGGGCCACTTGGTGCTTTGTTGTTGCTGTCTCCCCAACCTGTGTTTGCTGGCACAGTGGCAGGTGGTGAGCTGACCCACCCCGATACTGAAGAGGTATTTGTACTGTTCATGATGGACCCATCATTCTTCCCCCCTGAGTTTGAAGGCTGAGTAGCTGCACAACCCCAGGCCTCTGTCCCATTGTCATTTTTCCTTTCAGACCTAGGGGATTCTTCAAATTCCCAGGCAGTGTTTTGCTTTACAGGTGTCTGTCCCCAACCAGTATTAGACAGAACTCTGGGGTCCAGATCATTCCTTGGCAGTTGGATGTGCCCTTGGTCTATAACCCCTTTATCTCGCCTCCGGCCCTCTCCTGCACCCTCCCTCCCAGTGCCGCCTTCATTGTGATTGGCAGACCCATCGCTACTTCCTTCACTTGCAGCTCCAGAAGATGCAGCTTTGGCCCAAGAGTTCATGTGTTCACTGCCAGGCTGCAAGGCAGAAGTCTGGCTGGCAACACTGGGACTATCCCACCCTGTTGATCCTTTCCCATTGATGTCATTACTGGAATGCTGGTTTGGGGGCTTTCCCCACTCCCCATTCACACCATTAGAGGAACTTCGGCTAGGGTGGCCCCAAGCTCCTGAATGGATATTACCAACACCATTGTTGCCACTGCCTCTGCCCCAGGTGAGTATCCCAGGACCTGCTGTAGGCCCAGATTCCCAGGCGCTCCCTCCACTCCCTTCCTTTTGCACAGCACTGCTGGATCCATTTTGTTTAGCACTTAATGCTGAGTTCACAGTGTCTCCATTCCCCTGACTGAACCCAGAACTGCTATTTCCTGTGGCAGGGTTACTGGGGGACAGTCCCCACACAGAATTGCTTATTCCTTCACCACCACCCCCACTGCCTTGAGAAACTGATGATCCATTAGCACCAGGAAGGCCTTGCAGGTGGGGTGAGATGATGGCCCCCATACCAACAGCCATGCCCCAGTTTGGCAGTCCATTTGTCTGCATTGCATTGATAGGGTTTGGTGAAGAGTTCATGGGGTTAGTGTTATTTGGTCCATCAGTGTTAAGGTTCTGAGGTTGTATGCTGAAAGACACATTCTGAGAAGTGGACGTTTGTGGTTCTGTGCTCTCTTGCGGCAGCAAGCTTCCCCAAGCACCCAGAGTGCCTGCTGGGTTCCCGTTCTGGCTGCCCATGTTCTGTCCAATGGCACTGACTGGACTGCAAATACTGGAAGGGTTGCCTGTTGCCACAGTTCCTTCATGTCCAAGTACAGGCCAGGCAGCTGGGTTGGCATTAGGATTAAGGTTAAGATTAATGCCGGCATTGGAGTTGGAAGCACCCCAACAATTCTGACTTCTTCCATCTCCAATCATGTTGTCCATTTTTCCATCCCCACCACTGACAGAGCAGTGAGCCAGGCCTGCGCCTGAGCCTGTGGCTACCCCCCACACTCTGGCTGCGCTTCCATTCCCGTTCACTCCCCCTGTCCCAAGGGCACTCTGATTAGAAGGGCTTTGGACGAGTGCGCCGTTGGTGCCATTATTGCCATTTGTCTTCTTGGTATGTCCTGTGAAGCTGCTCTGGGCACTGCTTGTAGCCATGCTACTGTTCTCAGAGCCACAGGTAGAGGCAGAGTCAGTGTCTGGAGGACATTCTGAGGCAGACTCAGTCTCTCCTGTGATGGAAGGCCACGCCTCCTGGTCAGTCCTGTCTATTACCACTTCATCCCAATTGCAGTTGGCTTCACTCCTGTAAGGGGGCTGCTGTCCCCAGTGGGGATTTTCATAATGATCTGCCAATCCACTGTGCCCGAGATCTGAAAAAAGTGAAACAAAATTCAAAATTAGACCTTCCTCCTTCTTGTTAATGAGTCAATTAGTCCTTGGAAAACCTCGTTATTTCAAGTTTTAAATTCTGAATGATAAATGCTAAAAACAAAGAAAAATGTGTGTTTTGGTAGTTTCAATTTTAAATAAATGTTTTTGAAATAATTCTCACCACCATTAACACAATAACCACCTTTTGAGCAGAAGCACATGAGCATCTCAAGAGATACACAGTACAGAAGGTTGCTAAACTCAACAGTAGAACGTTACGATTTAGATATAACATATTCCTCCCAAAAACTTGTGTTGAGAGGATAGGCTTTTTGGGCTTATGAGGACTCTTCATTAGTAGATTAATCTACCATTGAGGCTACAATTTGATGGTATTATTTGGGAGATGATGAAAATAGGACTTGGGGCTTTGCTGAAGGAATAGATCATGGGTGTGTGACCTTGGTGACTACAGCTGCCATGCAGTACCAGCTTACCTCTGCCATGTGCCATGGCTTTGTTGCCTTGCCACCAGCCATAGACTGAAACTATGAGCCAAAACAAACCTTTCCTCCTTTAAGTGGTTTTCCTCAGGTGTTTGATCACAGTGAGGGAAAATTATCAAATGGCAGTTGTGGAATTAATCGTTATGCAACTCCTATAAATATGTAGATATAAAAAATGACATGCGAACTGTTAAGTATGGCTTCACATTTCTTCAAGGCTTCAAATTCGAGCTATAGACAGTATTCTATGGGGGCCACAGATAGCTCTTGCAGTAGGAGAATGCTGTAAAGGCATTGCAGTCATATGACAACCAATACAGAGTGTGTGAAGGAGGGTGAAAGAAGACATTGAAGGTTGTTACATTTTGTTATCAAAGATACTAAGTATTACAAGTGTTTAATTACATTTACTTTAACTGATTTTGTCACAATTTGGGTTATCATTGTTCCTTGTGTATTACTTTAAAATTCTTAGCCTTATAGCTGGTTTCCTAGGGAAGCTTTCTTTACTTCTTTCCTATTTTATTCTAGTTTTGAGATCCCAAGAATAACTTTATATAATATCTTCCTATAGGACTAAGGTAATTTCACTTTCATGTTCCATTTATTTATTTATTTATTTATTTATTTAGTCTTTTTGCGACAGGGTCTCGCTGTACAGTTCAGGCTGGCCTTGAGCTCAGTTTTGTAGCCCAGGCTGGTCTCGAACTCTCACCAATCCTCCTGCCTCAGCCTCCTGAGCGCTGGGATTACAGGCATGCGCCACCACGCCTGGCTTCATGTTCCTTTTAAATGACCCACCATTTTGTAACTACCTATAATCTCCTGTAATTTCTTAATTATCTATTTCCAACACTGCAGTGAACCTATATTCCAATAAATTTTCTAGTAGAGTTTATTCAAAGTATGTGCCATTCAAAAAATGAAGATCTTAGGGCTGGCAAGATAGCTTAGCAGACTACAGTGCTTGCTTAGGCAGAGCACAGTAGCCAGGGTTTGATCTCCAGTATGCCATGCTGGCCATGCCCCCAGGGCAGGCTGAGACTAACTGAGACTGGGCATGGTGTTGCACGCCTATAATCCTAGTGCATGGGTGGCTGAAAACAGGAGAATCATTAGTCTAATCTACGTGGTGATACCCTGGACTCTGTCCTAAAAACTTTTTTTTTAAAAGATCTTAACTATAATCCCATTCATTACTCAGGAGTATTGTTGTGAGTTTGAGGCCAGCCTGGGCTACAGAGTGAGCTCAAGGCCAGGCTGAACTGCATAGTGAAACCCTATCTCACAAAGACCAAAAAATAAATAAATAAAATAAAATAAAATAAAATAAACAACAGAATCACTCAATTTGCCAATCTTTGGTGAAGCTTCTTTCAACAATCATGGTAAAGTACAAAAGATAGTTAAAAAAAATAGTTCTTTAGGCTGGGTATGGCAGTATATATGCCTGTCATTCCATCATTCTGGAGGCTGAGGCAGGAGAATAACTATAAGCTAGAGACCAGCCTAGACTAGGAAGTGAGCTCAAGACCAACCTGAACTGCATAGTGACACCTGTTTCAAAACATTTAAAAACAAAACAAACAAACCAATCCAACCAGTTCCTTTTCTTCTAGAGTCTTTTAATCATTATGTTCTCTTTGAATTTAACAAGAATCTTATTTTTGAACAGTTAAAGAGTTAAAACATGGGCTTATCAAAGAAGTTCTTTAATGTCTGATGGAGCTAAAGGAAAAACAAAGCAGTATGTAAAGTTTTACCATACCAGAAAGAACATAACAAAACTAATACCAACCTTACAAGAGATTTCTGAGGCTTGACTTAAAAGTAATGCAGTAAATTTATAACTATGTGATAGGTGATTCCAAAGCAGAAAGGTAATTCTAGGCGAAAACTATGAAGTGTACATGAACATAGGCAATAGGAGATTTTAAGTGTCTAATCCATTATGAAACAATCTAGGTTTTAATTGCTGAATGTTAATTAGGGGCTGGCTTTGCAACTCTAGTTTATGACAATTTCTCTTTTTTGATCTTAAACACTGATGTATGCCATGGTAAACTGCCTCAGAAATGAGCCAGTCATTATTTAATACAGAAAATAAGATCAAGCTAATAGAGATTATGGCTTTTGTCTGAAAATTCTGGCACAGTTCATCCTGTCATCTGCCTCTGAGGATCTGTGCTGAGTGAGTTGCTATAGGAGGATTGGTTGTCCTCCAAGTAAAAGCGACACAGTCATGTCAGGCTGGTAGATAGAGGGAGCTCTAGCTTAGGAAAGCTGCAGAACAACTCACTGGCCACATGGAAAAAAGTGAAGGAGGTTCCCTTGTCTCACATCACACAGAGAAAGAAGTACACCAGGAGAAATAATCGATGACCTCTAGTCGTGTATCTTCTTTTGGCAGACAAAAACATGCATACGTTATTAGCTGATTACATAGGTTATGTTAATTTAAAAAATATTTATGATACAAGATATCACTCACTGGAAACTAAAAAGCCATAGGCAGAGAGTACCACATAAAGGGTGAAGAACTCTTAATGGATCAAAAAAGAGAAAGACAGAAAATCCAACCAAATAATGAGGGAAAAAGAAATCAGCTCTAAGAAGAAAAACCTTCATAGTCACTAAGAGCTGAAACAATGAACAGCCTTATTAGCAATCAGGAAACCACTTTGGAATGATGAGGTACACAGGTACACAACTGGGTAGGGAAGCACACATGTAATCTAAGAACTGGGGCTGCAACAGTGACAACTCTGAAGCAACTATGGAAAAAAAAAAACTAGGTTAAATTTTGATTGTGAATAAAGTTTACATTAGTTTCTATATACATTCTATTTTGAAAATATTCTGAAAAGGTAAGGAATTTAAAAATTGTATTTAATACAGTGTATACAGCAGCGGTTCTCAACCTGTGGGTTGCGACCCCAGTGGGGGTTGAACGACCAAAACACAGGGTCGCCTAAAGCCATTCCGAATCATAACTGTAGCAAAATTACAGTTTTGAAGTAGCCACCAAAATTATTTTTTGGTTTGGGGCCACTGCAACATGAGGAACTGTATTGTGGGATCACAGAATTAGAAAGGGTGAGAACCACTGGAGTACAGGATCTCACTACACAGATCGGACCTGTAGTGATCCCATTTTCAGCCTCCCAAGCACTGTGATTACAGGCATGTACCACCATGCCCAGTCTCAACTGAGGTCTCAGTGTGCCCCGGGGCGGGGGCCTGCATGGCATGCCATGGATCAAACCCCAGGCCCTGAGCCTGCCTAAGCAGGTGCTGTAGTTTGCTGAGCTATCTGGCTGGCCCCAAAAGGTAAAAAATTTAGTGATACAAATCACATAACATGATGACATTAACATAGTCTCAATGCCTAAGCCAACATTCTTAGCAGGAATGTAATTAAAAAACCAAAAATGTTATTAGAACAATGTGCTAAATTTGAGACAGCACAGATTTCATGTGAATAAATATCAATCTAATCACTGAACTATAAATTAAATCTTTCTTTTTTTTTTTTTTTTTAAGGAACTGGGGATCGAACTCAAGCCCTTGTACTTGCCAGGCAAGCGCTAATTCTACTGAGCTATCTCCCCAGCCTCTAAATCTAACTTTTAAGGTAAGTTCCTTGAGAGCACAGATGGTCCTCTGAGGTCTTAGTCCATAACATTAGACACGTATCAGGCAGTCCTTGTTTTCTAGGTGGAAAAAAAAGCATAACTGTACATGTAAGAAATCCAAATTTTTGCTAAAGTTACCAATCAGCCCAGCAATCTGAAATCATTACCCAACTCAAAAATGATGTTGAGCTATTTAAATCTAAAGGTTCTGAGCATTAAAACTTAGATTTCTAAAGCTTATGTACACATTTAAGAATTACACACAAAACCAACCCACATTATTTGATGTGGCCAGTCTCTACAACAAGAACAAAGATGTTTAATGTATTTAAATATCTGTAATGAGCCGGGTGTGGTGGCGCACACCTATAATCCCAGCATTCAGGAGGCTGAGGCAGGAGGATCAGTGTGAGTTTGAGACCAGCCTGGGCTACAAAGTGAGCGCAAGGCCAGCCTGAACTGCACAGGGAGACCCTGTCTCAAAAAGACAAAATAAATAAATAAATATCTGTAACATAACTGTACCTTATTTACTTTAGTATTTTTAAAAAGCAATACCTTAAATATAAAAAAGAATTTTTAAAAACTGGGCACACTGGGCACTGGGCACACTGATGTGTACCTGTAGTCCCTGCTATGTGGGAAACTGAGGCAAGAGAACTACCTGAGCCAGGAGTTTGGCGGCACCCTAGGCAATTCAGCAAGATCATGTCATAAATAATGAAGGACTCAACACTGGAAAAGTCTTGAAAGCCAGAAAGCAAAAACGTTCTTATTTTCTAATCCAGACTCAAGCTTAATGTATTTGTATAAATAAAACACATGAAACATATAGCAAACATCCCAGCATATGGAAGAGTTAAACCTAAAGCCAATTTGGAAAAATTAGGCTCCATCTACTACCTTGCCTCCCTTTTCCTTTGTTTTGTCTCATCCTGGAATGTCTCCTCTGCTTCCCTACTATCATGACTGGCACCATCAACAATATCATAGCCATCACTGTCACTACCAACATCACAACACATTCTTTTAATCAAAACACTACAGTATACCCCTCATTTAAGGCATACCATTTGCATTAGAACTTTTTGACTTTATTTTTTATTTATTTATTTTTATTTATTTATTTTTGTCGTTTTGAGACAGGGTCTCGCTATGCAGTTCAGGCTGGCCTTGAGCTCACTTTTACAGCCCAGGCTGGTCTTGAACTCACATCGATCCTCCTGCCTCAGCCTCCTCAGTGCTGGGATTACAGGCGTGCACCACCACGCCCGGCTATTTTTTGACTTTAAAGGTGAGTAAAACTTGCTAAAGGCACCCTAGGGATGCCAGACTGACATGCACAGCACATGTACAGTTTTCGAAGGATGAATCTACGCTAGACACACAGCCAGGCTGAGACTTGGCAGTGGGAGTCTTCATATCCTTCAGATGCCATGCACTTCTGAGTGTGAGGTGTGCACGGACTGGTTTGGCTGAACCTTATACAACAAATCACGTGCCTCACGATGAAAGCTTAGTTAGTGAGTGCATAACCTGGTTAAAGTTTATGGTACTAAGCAATGAAAATGAACTGAAACAGGTTTTCACAACAAGGTTCCAGTGCTCTCTACCACAGTATTATATCAACAACATTATTCCTCTAGAAAACAAAGAAAAAGTTTACGCATAATGTTAACTTTTTCTTCTGTTTAAATGATTTATATATTTTATAAATAGAATACTCTAAGAATCTAACAAAACTGTCTTTGAGTGATTAAATTAGAAAGGATTACATAAAAGGCTTGTCTACTTTTATTTTTAAATTTCCAAGTGTGACCTTATGAAGATAACATAAGGAAAAATATTTGATAAAGACCTTCCAAGAGCCACATTAAACAAGATTTTAATTAGTAATCAAATTAACCAGATAGGAACACATAGAGAACACTTAGATACAATGTGCTGAATGCTTAATTGGTATCAATACTGACAAATAGGAACTACATTCATACATTCTTTAGCACCACAATCCTCTTAAATGAGAATAATATATTACACATTAAAAAACACTTCTCAGTGTTTTCAATAGATGATAATATATGTTCATTAATCTTTACTGATAATACAAATTCCCCATTACCCAGTTTCCAGGAGCAGGATAAACACTGTAAGTGTTCAGTTCTGAGAGCCCATGACCAGCCCCATCCCCAGCTCCTGCATTTATTGTGGGTGAAAATCTCAGGAGAAAATACTTTGTATTCAACCTTCCATTAATAGACAGATTCCCAAACATCTCACTGTCTATCTGTTGTAAGTGGAAGGAATTGTGAATGCAGAATAGGGTAAAAGCTTTGCTGTAAAATAATAATGAAAATGTCTAAAAGAATAAGCTTGCAGCCTTGTATTTTTCAAAACAGCAGTGAAACATGACTGCTTCCTCAGGGTTAGAAATGGATTAAGACAATAAGGCAACAGAAAGCATGCCAGCCTCAGCGGGGAGGGTGTGTAAACCCAGCAGGGCAAGGGAGGTGTCAGATGCCAGGTGCCAGACCACGATTGCAGCTCTACAGCAGGACCAGAGAGCTGCTCTTTCCCAAGACGCCATTTTATCCAGGCTGGCAGCGGCCAGGAGAAACACAGAACTGATACTCCATCTCTGGACTGCCATGTCTCAAGCAGCTGCTGGGGTCTGTCCTATCTCCTGTTCTACAAGGGGCTGACAGTGAGGAAATACCTGCAAAAAGTGCTGATGCTTCCTAGGAGATGCACCTTGCACAGTGTCTCTGTGGCATCTGGGTGCTCCCAGGCTCTGGCTCCAACATGTCAGTGTGTCCAGCCTCTTGTAGAGTGGCCAGGCACTCAGGCAAGCCTGGCCCAGACCACCTGCTGTCCCAGCTGGGCAGCACTGGGTGATGTCCTTTTTACCCCTGAGGTGGCCGATTCATTCCTTTCTACCAGAGTGGAGGCATCTGGTGAGGGGATCTTAAAGCTTTGATTATCTAATTGCAGCTGACACTAAACCGATCTTTCTTCCTCTTTACATTCCCTCACTGTCACAAACATTTTCACTTCAGGAGCTAGTGACAATTAGCATCACAGCCACTTTTCTTGTTTTCTTGAAAGCCAGCCAAAAGAGTAACAGCATATTGCCCACTGGCTGCATGAAAATAAATGGCTGTTCTACCACAGGGCTTTTGTTTTCCACTTCTTTCTTTTCCTAAACAACCCCTAAACATACAGCATCCCAACACTAGCTATAATATTCTAAATGAGTCCCATATGTAAACTGGCATGTGTCCAACTTAATTACTTTCCTGCCTCTATCTAAAAAAGATGTAATTAGCAAACACTGCAGCACATTAATCAGTGCCTCTGTTTATAAGTGTACAAACTAGCCACCAAAATAATACCTAAAGGTGGAAAAAAATTCATTTTTTGAAAAACATACAAACTAAGTGTTTCAAGTTGGAATTACTCTGCAGACTTGCAAGAACAATCTGAAGAGAAAATAATATGCTAAAGTGCCATTGTGGAAATTCAGTGTAAATCACAGTATGTGTATACTACCATCAAGTCACCTGACCAGGTCAGACTTCAGGCCAGTCAGCTAAACAAGCTCCCTTCCCATTCCATTCATGGACTTAAAACTCCACTTTCCCCTGAATCATTTTGTGAGGAGGCAGTGTTATCTGCCAGCAATAGCACTTATTCTTCCAAGCCCACACTCAGGCTGGGAGGAGCCTTGGCCAATTTACCAGGTAGAATCCCTTCCACCCCTGGGGCAGCTGACCATATCTTTGGTTACTATCAGTGATGGAGAAAAAATGAGTTCTGCCCCAGGTTGGGCCCTACCTGTGGCCAGGGCTGGAGCTGCCCTGAGCAGGGGCTCCTAGAGCACAGCATCATCTTCTTTTCCTTCTGGTCTTTTTTTTTTTTTTCAGGACCAGGGAATGAACTCAGGACCTTGCACATGCGAGGCAAGTGCTTATTCTACTGAGCTATCTCCCCAGCCCCTTCTTTTTCTCTTATATAGCTCACAATTGTTTCTCCAGTTCTAAGGACATTTCCAGGTAGGGCTTTGTCATTTTGGCTGCCCTAGACATGCTTAAGAGCTCATTTTCCACAAGGGAAACAGCTCACAAAATATATTTCAAGTACAGTCACAGCACCACCTGCTCATGGGAACAATATGCTTGATGCTGGAAAACTTAACTTTTTTACCTGGTAGCCCATTACAAAATGTCTATTTCTGCCAGGCATGGTGGCGCACACCTGGAATCCCAGCACTTGGGAGGCTGAGGCAGGAGGATCCATGCAAGTTCGAGACCAGCCTGAGCTACAAAAGTAAGCTCAAGGCCAGTCTGAACTGCATAGCGACACCCTGTCTCAAAAAGACAAAAAACAAAACAAAACAAAGCCCCAAAATGTTTGTTTCTGGGGCCCAGCGGGATGGCGCTCAGTGGTCTAAAGCACCTGCTTGGGAAAGCTTGGGCAGCTTCAGGGACCGCGGTTCAATCTCTGGCACCACATGCTGCACCAGCCCTGCCCTCACGGCAGGCTGAGCTGGCCATAAAAATGAGTGAATAAACAAATAAAGGTTCTGAAACAAGAAAAAGTAAATAAAATAAAATAAAAAATTCTAAAAAAAAAATGTTTGTTTCTGCCTTAAGCTTGATGGAGCTTTGAGGTAAAATCAGCTTATTAAATTTTGCTAACAGACTCTCCAGGACTTATTTGTGAATGTCAGTATTAAAAGTTTTGGTAAGTATTAGAAGAGTTAGTTACTTTCCATCTTAGGTAAATATTGACTGTACAAATGCTGCAGCAGCAACAAATGACATGAAAGTGAGGTTAAGCCAACACAGCCATATACTGTTAGACAGAATGTCACATATGAATAAAACAGCTGTTCAGACAGCCAGCTGTTTTATCCTATGAAAGTATATAAATTTTTATCTATATTTAGCTGGGCATAATGGTGCATGCACATAATCCCAGCATTTGGGAGGCTGAGACAGGTGGATGGCCACAAGTTCAAGTCTCAACTGAGCTATACAGTGAGTTCAATGTCAGCCTAAACTACTTAGTGAGACCCCCATCTCAAAAACAAACAATACATTTTCTGTATTTATAAGGCTAAAAAGAAAAATCAACAAATCTAGTCATCAACTCTTTTAAAATCTTCCCACTTCTATACCTATGTTGCTTAATATTTATAAATCCTCTCTTCATTGGAACGGACACCTAAGCTTCTCATTAAAATGGTAAGGGCTACAACAAGCAGCATTTGCACGGAAGAGACTGGCAAATGGTCACTCTTATGTGAAAAGAACAGGATATCCATCACTCTTTGGATTACACAGGCAGTTTTTTTTTTTTTTAATTTATTTTATTTTATTTATTTATTTTCTTGTTTCACAACCTTTGTTTGTTTATTCACTCATTTTTATGGCCGGCTCAGCCCGCCTCGAGGGCAGGGCTGGTGCAGCATGTGGTGCCGGGGATTGAACCGTGGTCCGTGAGTCTGCCCAAGCTTTCCCAAGCAGGGCTTTAGACCACTGAGCCATCCCACCAGGCCCATACAGGCAGTTTTAAAAAACTATGATAACTCAGGAGGCTGAGGCAGGAGGACTGTCATGAGTTCGAGTCGAGGCCAGCCTAGGCTATATAGCGAGTTCAAGGCTAGCTTGAGACCTTGTCCTCAAAACAAAATTTAAAAAAACTTGGTAATCCATGCTGTGCTGGCCCCGCCCCCAGGTGCACTGAGCCAACCATAGAGTCCAGGTTTGGAGGCACACATCTGTAATCCCAACTCTGGGGAGGCTAAAAACAGGATCACTATGAATTCAAACTGCATAGTGAGGCCCTGTACCAAGTACAAAAAGAAAGAAAGAAAGAAAGAAAGAAAGAAAGAAAGAAAGAAAGAAAGAACGAACGAAAGAAAGAAGCTATGATAAGTAGGGAATCATGGATATGTCTATAGTCTTTATAAAGTCTTTTTTGTGGGCGGTGGTGGATACTGGAAATTGAACTTAGGATCTTGTAATTGTCAGGCAGATGCTGTGCCATTGAGCTATCCCCCTGGTTCGATGGTATGTCTATAAACTCAGCACTCTAGGAAGTGAAGGTAGCAGGATCAAAAGTTTAAGCCTAGGGGCCCGGCGGGATGGCTCAGTGGTCTAGAGCGCCTCCTTGGGGAAGCTTGGGCGGCTTCAGGGACCGTGGTTCGATCCCCGGCGCCACGTGCTGCGCCAGCCCTGCCCTCGGGGCAGGCTGAGCTGGCCATAAAAATGAGTGAATAAACAAATAAAGGTTCTGAAACAAGAAAAAAAAAAAAAAAAAAATTAAATTAAATTAAAAAAAATAAAGCTTTAAAAAAAAAAAAAAAGTTTAAGCCTAGCTGGGCAACTTAGCAAGAAATTGTCTAAAAGTAAAAATAGAAAATTAGGGCTACACAGGGGATGGCAGTTCAATCCCCACACCCACTTTTTATGTTGCCTGAGCCAGCCAAAAAACAAAAAAGATCCATATTGCTAGGCGTGGTGGCTCATGCCTGTAATCCCAGCACTTGGGAGGCTGAGGCAGGAGGATAGGTGTGAGTTCGAGACCAGCCTGGGCTACAAAAGTGAGTTCAAGGCCAGCCTGAACTGCACAATGAGACCCTGTCTCAAAAAGACAAAAAAAAAAAAAAAGAAAATTAGGGCTGGCCTGTCAGGATGGCTCAGTGGTCTAGGGCACCTGCTTGGGAAGGCTTGGGCAGCTGCAGGGACCATGGTTTGATCCCTGGCACAACATGCTGCGCTGGCCCTGCCCTCAGGGCAGGCTGAGCCAGCCATGGGGATGGATGAATAAACAAACAAAAGTTCTGAAACAAGAAAAAAAGAAAAAGAAAATTAGGACTGGACATGTAACTCAGTGTGAAGGTCTTAGGTTCAATCCTCAGTATGAAAAAAGTAAAAAAAAAAAAAAAAAAAAAAAAGCTATAATAAAGGTAACCCAAATTCCATCAATCCCTTCCAAAGTCATTTAATCTTTTTTCAACTTTCCTAAGAAAACTTGAGAAAGGAAGAGTTCACATACTGATCCACTTGGAAAGAACACAGAAATGAGGGTGCTAGGCTCAAGTATTTCCCAGTTTCACTTTTCACTGAAAATGGTGCATCGCTGTTCAGTTCTTCAGGGTTAGTCATGGATCTGCCCCTACCTCACTGATCCACTTAAAGTTTTGCTGGCCCACATTCATACTTCTATTTAATGAGACCTTAGAGTTAGAAGAATGCATTAATGAACTTTACTTTTTCATTAGTGAAATGTGCTCACACAGATTAATAAGTACAATGGAAGTCTATTAGCTGAAAGAAACTTTTAAGAGTTTTTTATCTCAGGGCTGGCCAGATAGCTCAGTGGATTAAAGTGCCTGCTTAGGACAGATACAGGGGTCTTGGGTACAATCCCCAGCATCTGTGCGTGCAGCCCCACCCCTGGGGCTCACTGAGATGGTGACTGAAACTGGGCGTGGTGGTGCGTGCCTGTAATTCCAGCGCTTGGGAAGCTGAAAACAGGAGGATCACTACAAGTCTGATCTGTGTAGAGAGACTTTGTAATCCCTGTAGATCTGCACTAAATACAAAAAAAAAAAAAAAAAGTTTTTATTTCAAGCAGTATTTAAACAGTTTAACTGACTGCATCAAGACACCTAGTTATTCTCCTGAAATACACTAACAAAATTTCACCTGGACTTGAATTCATCAAATAAATTATGCCATGAAAAACAAAAACTGATATTCAAAAGGACAGATGAAATCCCACAACACTGTATGCAGAAGTCACTGTGAGGAGAAAGCTTTACTGTACTGTTTTGGAACACAGTCATTTAAAGACCTAAAGTTTTCTTTTTTTTTCCTACTCTGCTTTGCAGTGTTTGAAAGATGGCACACACTGGTTATATATTTCAAAGTTTCAATTAACAAATCTCACTGCATGTGCTGAACACTTAATACAGACAGAGGGGCCTGTGCTGGGCACGAAATGCTTCACTTCAGAATCCTGTCAAGGAGGAATCTCTTCACTCCATAGAGGAGGGATTGAACACACTGACAATTAAAGCCATTTGGCCAACATCTCTCAGGACCTGTGGCTGGAAGGTGAAGCAGGCCTTTCCAATCACCCTGTAGGATATGTCCTCACCAGTGCCAGCCATATATAATGCTGTTCTCACCCACAACACCACAGCATTCCAACAACACCCACCACAGACAGCACAACAACACTTTGGTAAGTGAGTAGGAGGGTAAAGAAATGAATCTTCAAGATGAGACGCCACAAGAGAATCAGACCTCTCTCTCTTTTTAGATGAAAAATGAAATACTGCTTAGTTTTTCACTTTCCTAAGCTAGTGACAGGAAGAAAGTCTAGACATCCTCTGTATATGTTATTTTGGATTTAGCTGAGAAGTGAGGCTTTGAATAAATGGCAAGCAAGGAAGTGGAAGATCAGTCTTTCTGGTGCACCTTCCTGGAGATTAGGTGCTCAGCCGGCAGGCCTGGGAGATGTCAGCAACCAGTTTAGTTAGGATAAAGCAGGACCACAGCAAAGAAGAGCAAAGTACTGACCGTACGTGCCAGGGAATGTAGAAAAACTGCAGTGTGCACAAGGACAAGCAATTGCTAATGTTATGTCTTTTTATTTTTTATTTTTTTTTAAAACCCTTTATTTAACAGCTTCTCTTTATCACAGACTCACTTTTTTTTAAAATTTTTATTTTATTTTTTTTCTTGTTTCAGAACTTTTGTTTGTTTATTTATTTTTATGGCCGGCTCAGCCTACCCTGAGGGCAGGGTTGGCGCAGCATGTGGTGCCGGGGATGGAACCGCGGTCCCTTCAGCCGCCTGCAGGTGCTTTAGACCACTGAGCCATCCTGCCTGGCCCCTGTTATGTCTTTTTAAAAAATTTTTTAGCTGGGCGTGGTGGCTCACGCCTGTAATCCCAGCACTCGGGAGGCTGAGGCAGGAGGATCAATGCGAGTTCAAGACCAGCCTGGGCTACAAAAGTGAGCTCAAGGCCAGCCTGAACTGCATATTGAGACCCTGTCTCAAAAAGACAAAAAAAAAAAAAAAAATTTTTTTAAAACTTTATTTATTTATGCTGTGGCTGGCTCAACCTGCCCAGGGGGTCAGGCTGGTACAGCATGTGGTGTCGGGGATCAAACCACAGTTGGTCTCTCTTTCTCTCTCTCTCTGTATACATATACAATACATATATTGTATGTGTGTGTGACTGAGGATTGAACTTAGGGGTAAGCAATCCTGTTTATTAAAAGACTACTGCTTTCCATACCTGGTGGGCTTATTTGAAGATACTAATCTGTGTGCCATCCACGCTGAGAGAGTCACCATTATGCCCAAAGACATACAGTTGGCCCACCAGATATGGGGAGAAAGAGCTTAAGTTAAGGCAATTTTTATGGTGTTTGGTAGTAAATTCTGTAAAACACTTTGGTCTAATTTGTGACTTTTTTTTGTAAGAAATTGTTTATAATATGTGCATTTGTACTTAAGTCATTCCATCTTTCACTCAGGATGAATGTGAAAAGTGACTGTTCACAGACCTCAGTGATGTGAGCACTGTTGCTCAGGAGTGACAAGTTGCTAATATGCAGAAGGGATGGGTGATACTTCCTGCTTCTCATGATGCATGTTTCTGTATGTTAATGACTTGTTGGGTAGCTATTAAGGTACTAGAATTGATAAATGTGTACAGAGTCCTTTTGCAATAAAACTGGTTATGACTTGATCCAAGTGTTTAACAACTGGGGCTGTTAAGTCTCACTATACATCACTGTGATAGAATGTGGGCATTTTCAAGGGTGAAGATACAAGTCTTAACCACAGTGTAACTTATGGTTTCCTTAAAAGTCAAAACAAAACAAAACAAAAAAACCCCAAAGTAAATTTGGCAGCTATAGAATACACTATGTGAATTCATAACAGCTATTTCATATATTGTAGGGCCAACATTTTAAAAAATTTTTATTTATTTATTTATTTATTTTTATGGCCGTCTCAGCCTGCCCTGGGGGTGGGGCTGCCACAGCATGCAATGTAGGGGATTGAATCACGGTCCTTACAGTTGCCTAAGCTTTCCCAAGCAGGTGCTTTAGACCACTGAACCATCTTGCCAGCCCAACATCTTTTTTTTTTTTTTTTGCCTTTTTGAGTCAGGGTCTCGTTATGCAGTTCAGGCTGGCCTTGAGCTCACTTTTGTAGCCCAGGCTGGTCTCCAACTCGCACCAATCCTCCTGCCTCAGCCTCCCAAGTGCTGGGATTACAGGCGTGAGCCACCACGCCCGGTCAACATCTTTAAATTAAATATTTTACATTAAAAAAAAAAAAGACTATTGCTTTCATACCATAATTTTACAAAATTTATTCCTTGGTTATTTTATACTTATCTAGGTAGGTCTCAGTATCATCCTGTACCAAAAGCACTACTAAAAACACTCAAGAAAGCTGTTAACCAAGTGTATCACAGGAGAAGCACCTGGAGAGAATGGCTGTATGTTCAATTTTTCAATAAGGACCTTAGACGTGTGCACTAACTTATTTAAACCTGACTAGAATCTCTGTGAGGGCTATCCTGATGACTGTACTTCAATGCAGGAAGTAACTTTCTCAGTCAATGAAAAAACTTTTTTAAAAAAGTTTTTGAGACAGTCTCACTATACAGTTCAGGCTGGCTTGCACAAACTACATGAATGTGTATCTGCAAAAATATAACGAAAATGTAACAGTTAAATTACTTGAAAAAAATGTAATGTAATAAAACAAAGATATGACAGTTTAATAGAACTATTTTGCTCTCTTCCCAAAAATTTCCCTAAAATTACAGTGAAGAGATTTCTCAAAAGCACAGGTCTGTAAGGTCAGGGAGACTGGAAAGGGACTAGGATGGAGGCTGTGTATATTTTGGCAGCTGAAATGCTGGCAGATGGGTAAGTGTTGGATTTTCTTGGGAGCTACCTTACGGGGAGGGCAGCAACAAGACATAAATGGGAAAACCTGAGTCCATGTGGACTCAGAGCACATATCAGGGATATCAGTCAGACTGAGTGGCTACACTGGTTAGAGACATCCAGGCAGCATCTGCTATCTGCTGCAAGGATGTGTATGTACGCAGGACAGCCTGGGCAGTGGTGGAAGTTTCACTGCATAATAGTTCTAAAGCATCCAACTTGATGAGTCAATGGACCAGCACACAGACCTTCCTTTAGCTGCTAGTGAGAGATAAATGGAATTACAGCAGCTAATGTCATCTGCTGATGCAAGAGAAGTATCATACATAATACTGTAGGGGAAGCCACAAACTTTCAAGTCTGCCAAAAATGAAGTACTCTATTTCTGTTACATTTATTTAGTGAATATGGACCAAAATATGTCTAATTTTATTTCTCAGCAGCAAAGTCCTTACATTAAAAAGTCTTAAACTCAGGATGTAGTTCAGTGTTTATTTTTCAGAACCAGGGACTAAACTCAGGCTCTTGTGCTTACCAGGAAAGTGCTTATTCTATTGAGCTATCTCCTAGGCCCCAGTTCAGTCTTAAGTATGTGCAAGGCTACGGTTAGATTTCCAACATTTAAAAAGAAAGGAAAGGCTGGCAAGATAGTTCAGTGGTCTAAAACACCTGCTTAGGCAACTGCAGGGACCACGGTTTGATCCCTGCCACCATATGCTGTGCCAGCCCCAACCCCAGGGCAGCTGAGCCGGCCATAACATAAAGTTTAGAAAAAAAAAGATAATAACAAAATAAAAAGAAAGGAAAAGAAAAACATCTCACTCTTCCTGGTTTTTACCTGGTTGGAGCTTGCTGGGATGTTGTCCTGCTCCTGGGAGGGGAGGAGGGCTTGCCCCAGGAGGCCCAGCACCCTGCGCTGGGCTCCCACTGGTCAGGGTCCCTGTAGGCAATGGCTGGCCTCTCTTTAACAGCTGTTTCTGTTCTTGCTGGCGGAAGCGTGGAGGCACCTCACGAGGCAGGTAACGGGATGCAGCTGGCTGCTGGCCACTGGCAGGTGCACGTTTGCCATTGTTGCTGATGGAGATAGTGCTGGTGGAAGTATTGGTACTGGTACCGGCAGATTGGGGCTGGCTTGAACAAGTCTTAGTAGGTTCTGGCACTAAAGAGAACAAGAAGAAAGAGAACCCAAAGCTTTAATAATATCCTTTTAAAACCTAACCCCAATCAAAAAATACACAAAATACTGTGATTAACTCTCTCCTCCAGACAAAACATGAGAGAAAAATGACAATGAAGTGACTTGGAAATGGAACTAGATTAAATTTCATAGACTTTTAACTTCAAGATCCAGTTTCCTAAAATTAAAAAAAATCCAGTTTCCTTAGAAATAAACTGAGATCTTGAGATTTTAAGTCAGGTATTCTTGGAACTCTGTACTCTGTAAAACTAAAGTTAGATCAGAATGGCAAGTAGTTCTCCTACAGACTTGCTCTCGAATCACCCGGAGGGCACATGAAAGCCCAGACAGTTCACATAGCTCAAAGCTTTCTGATCAGGTTGGCTGGAGTAGGAGGAGGAGGAGGAAGAAGAGGAAGAGGAAGAGGAAGAGGAGGAGGAGGAAGAGGAGGAAGAAGAGGAGGAGGAGGAGGAGAAGAAAAAGGAAAAAATCACATTATTTCCAACAAATTCTGAAGAGATGCTACTGCTGGTGACCAGACTACCTTGTTCTTGTTCGTGACTTATATAACTCACAAGATCCTCAGGCGAATTTATATTTGTTTTAATTCTGATGATAATGAATAAAGTAAGTCTTGTGCATTTTGGGTTTTTTCAGCACCATCAGATTTTGACAACAGCATTGGGCAGAGGCAGCTGCAGCATCCTGTACATTGCCCCAGTCACTCTGCAAATGACACCAATGAGTCTATCAAATGGAAAAGGGAGAATGTGCAGTGATAGTGTATGCTAATGTCAGGTACAACAGAACTCAGCCTCAGGAGCCAGTCTCATTTCACTCTGAATGTTAAGCATCATTGTCCAAGGTATTATATCCCCCAAGTCATTTGAATTTTGTTGCACAGGTTTCTTTCTACTTAAATTTCTAAATGTTTTTGGTTTAGTAGTTGAGTAAAAACTCACAAAATGAGTAAGGCATGTGTATCTTTTTGTACAACTAACATCATAAAAATATTTTAAGTCAACACTGTGGGGAGGGGTCCCATGAGATTTTATTTTCTTTACATTGTCAACTCCAGTGCCAATGAGATAGCTCAGCAGACTAAAGTGCCTGCTTAGGTAAGTTTAGGCAAGTTCAGGGACCAAAGTTCAATCCCCAGCACCACATGCGCACTAACTAGAGTCCTGATGTAGTGGCTCATGCCTGCAATCCCAGTGCTGAGGAGGCTGAAAACAGGAGGATCACCACAAGTCTGAATTGTGTAGTAAGACCTTGCAATAATCAAATACATTAAATAAAAAAAAAAAAAGGTACGAACATTGCCAACTTCAGTGTGCCTGCAAATTTCTGTCTCTCAACATAGACTCTACACCCTGCCAGCTGACCACTACATTGTCTGCTTTAGTTTTCCCAGTGTTTTCACCTGTCTGCAATGCTGCTGAACAAGTACTCAGTTCTGGATGAAGCCATTGTTTATTCTCTCTACAGGCTGACACAGACTGCTATGCATCTTTTAAGAGAGCTGCATAGCTGCATACTTTGAATGTGGTCCCTGCTGTCAGCACTTTCCATCAATCCCACATGTTCCTGGGTCAATGATTCAAAGACCTTCTACTTCTGAGCCTCCAAAACCTTCACCTCCCTGCCTCAACCTCTGCCCATCTCCAAAAGCTAAGACTGGACTTTATCATCCTGCAGAGAGAGAAGTTTGGAAAGCCAAGATACCCTCATCTATCTCCCAGCACCTACACATGAGCATCACATTGTTCCTTGCCTCCAGCATCTGTTACCATCCACCTACACCTAACACTGTGATCCACTGATGTTAAGACCCCCATCTTTTGCTGGGCGTGGTGGCGCACGCCTGTAATCCCAGCACTCGGGAGGCTGAGGCAGGAGGATCAGTGCGAGTTCGAGACCAGCCTGGGCTACAAAAGTGAGTTCAAGGCCAGCCAGAACTGCATACTGAGACCCTGTCTCAAAAAGACAAAAAAAAAAAAAAAGACCCCCATCTTTTCATATGTGGGGCTGTATCTTACACTCAGGGACAAGTTAGCTCATCAGAGTACTTTTCTTCTTAGTGGTATGTGGGACACCAGTGTGTTAGTGAGGCCAGGCAAGACTGCATCCTCCAAGCTCTGCATCTCATTTTAGGACCATATGTGCTCTGGGTTTTAGCCCATGACAATCTACAGAACAGACACAGACCAAAGCATAAGACTAGACTTAAATTTAACTCTTTGTTTCACCAATGTTATATACTGTTAAGTCAAAGTTTTAATATGAGAAGATTGTTGAGTATACAGGGGAAAAAACAAAAAACAAAAAATTGGTCCCATGTATTTGTGCTAGGGGCTGGAGTAGCACTTTTCCTATTGTCAACTGGCCCAGGCACTGTCTCCCCATTCTACAGCTGGCTCTTTCCCATCAACATTTAAACATGCTAAAATGGAATCTCTTTACTAACAACAACAGTCACCATTCTCTTCAGCTCCAATTGCTCCCCCAGCTGCCTTTCACTTCTCTCCTTTCCTGATAAACTTCTTTGAATCTGGGAATGCTGCCTCACTTTTGGCCCCTTTACGTGCTCACTGAAGCAGCACCACTCAAGAGGATAAGGACTCCCTGATGTCAAAGCCTAGTGACATATTCTCATCCTTATCTCCTAACTCTTAAGTCTTTAGACCTCAAGACCTTCTCAAAATCATCAGTGTCAAGGCTGGGAGATAGCTCTGCCCGGCAAGCATAGGACCCAGGTTCAATCCCTGGTACCACATGCTGTGCTGGCCACCAAAACTAGGCATGGTGGTGCACACCTGCAATCCCAGCACAGGGGAGGCTGAGACAGCAGGATCACTACAAGTCCAAGCTGCATAGCGAGACCCTATACCAAATGAATAAATAAATAAATAATTTTTCTAGAAAACTCATCAGTGATAGCCATTATTGCTTCATCAGGCACTGTCTTCCTAGTCCTAATCCTGTCTTCCTGTTCCCTTTGGCAGCTTTCCTCTTCTGTCTTTTTAAAGTATTGTTGCAGGTTCTCTTTTGTACTCAGTATAAAAGATGGTACTAGGGTTGGCAAGATAGTTCAGTGGACTAAGTGCCTGCTTAGGCAACATTAGGGACCAAGGTTTGGTCTCCAGCACCACATGCTGCACCAGCCCTGACTCCAGGCATGCTGAGCAACCACCAAGTTGGGGCGTGGTGGTACACACCTGTAATCCCAATGCTGAGGAAGCTAAAAACAGGAGAATCACTACAAGTTTGAGCTATGTAGTGAGTGCCTATACCAGGGATACCTACACCTGGATATTTTACAGACACCTTGAAATGAACATGTTCCCAGTACTTGGCAGCTTTCTCATTTTACTCTTTTAAGTCTTTTCCAGAGATTACAAAATTTGAAGGAAGCAGCAGCAGGGGGAGAAAAAGGAAGGAGAGAATAAAGAAAGAAGCTTTCACTGAGCTGTGGGAAGCTGTACCCACTCTTGCAATGAAAATGTAGTTTCTCTTCTGTAATAACTGACACTGAATGGCCAGCTATTATCAAGGTAAAAGTACTTAATTCTGTTGTCCTGCTTTTTAAAAGAACAGAAGTAAAGATCATATACTAGAGGAAACAATTTGGCAAGCACTCAGAAGCAAAAAATTCAATCTGAGAGGAACCTTGGATTCAACCTGTCCTGTGCTAATCCACTGTCCAACAGCCAAGAAATGAATGATTCCCAAGTGCTGAGCTTACAGGCTGCACCACCATGCTTGGCTGGCAATACCTTCTTTTTATTTTTTATTTTTTTGTCTTTTTGAGACAGGGTCTCGCTATGCAGTTGAGGCTGGCCTTGAGCTCATTTTTGTAGTCCAGGCTGGTCTCGAACTCACACCGATCCTCCTGCCTCAGCCTCCCGAGTGCTGGGATTACAGGCGTGCGCCACCACGCCCGGCAATACCTTCTTTTTAAGCTGGTTTATCACTACACTTTAATTCTGTTTCATAAATACTGAAATTATTTTTTTATTTTTATTTTTTTTTGAAATTATTTTTTTAAAGATTGAAATTATGAGATTGAGAAACCAGCAGCTATGATATACACAAGCTATTTCAGATAAGATTTTCCCTTACAACTCTGTACTCTACATTGTAGTACCAGTATATTATCTCATAAAAAGAAAAATATCATTAAGACTTTACTAAATGAACAAAAAAGACAAAACCAGCTCTATATATACTGAGTATATAACCTGAGCAACGCATGCATGCTGTGCGTTTGCCCACATACTAATTCTCATGGTAGTTTTTTAGTTGCCTGAAGAGCTGATGCTTGGCTGGTGGTCAGGAGGTCACCCTGGACTCTAAGGAAAGGCGAGCAATGCCTTGCTCAGCAAAGCCATGAGACAGAAGGAAGCAAGAGTCTGACTTGGCCAAGCTGTACAGCTAGGTCTCTTTTATATGATATAGTGATAAACTCACTTTGTTTAAGCCAGTATTTTTGGGATCTCTGAGAAAAGCAGTACCCTATCAGGCTTAAATGGTAGGTGGACTATCTCAAATTTGGACCTACTCTTAGAATACAGATGCATTAAGTGGAAATTTTTGTCTAGCTCTCTATAGATTGAAATTTCTAAATTCTTTCCCAAAGAAACTGATTATCAAAGCAATACTAACATTCCTGTTCTTTAAACAGACCTGAATCTAAGGCCCTGACTCAATAAGAAAGGCTCACAGTGTCACTGATCTTTGATCTTTCTTTCTTTTTTTTTTTTTTTTTTGAGACAGGGTCTTGCTCTGCAGTTCAGACTGGCCTTAAACTCACTTTTGTAGCCCAGGTTGGTCTCGAACTCACACCGATCCTCCTGCCTCAGCCTCCCAAGAGCTGGGATTAAAGGCATGAACCACCACGCCCGGCACTTTTCTTTCTATATAGATCAGTGTTTTTACATAATGAAAATACAGCAAGACCACACAAATTATTCAAGTTTAGTTTTGTTTATAAATCAATACATTTTTTGGGGGGGGGCAGGGTCTCGCTATGCAGTTCAGGCTGGCCTTGAGCTCACTTTTGTAGCCCAGGCTGGTCTCGAACTCACATCGATCCTCCTGTCTGAGCCTCCCAAGTGCTGGGATTACAGGCGTGCGCCACCACGCCCGGCTATAAATCAATACATTTTTTAAGAAAAATTTTATCACTTAACTACATAGCTAAAAAACTTTTAGCAATATAGAAATTTTGGTTACTCTTCTTTGCTGAATAAAGCATTTTCCTTTAAAAAAAACAAGGGCGACACCTGCTGGTAAAACATGGATATTAATGTTTTACATAAGAAAACAGGGTTTTTTAAAATGTATTTTAGTACAGGGTCTACAGAGTCTCACTACACAGATCAGACCTGTAGTGATCTGCCAGCTTTCAGCCTCCCAAGTGCTGGGATTACAGGAGCACGTCACCATGCCCAGTCTCAGCCGCAGTATGTGTGCCCTAAGGGTGGGGCCAGCACAGCAGGTCGGGGATTGAACCCTGGTCCCTGTGTCTGCCTAAGCAGGTGCTTTAGTCTACTGAGCTATCTGGCTGCCCCAAGAAAGAAACTAAAATAATTTTCTAAGTAATATTTTTCTGCTTTTACCTAAGTTTAAGGGCTGGTAAGAGCTCAGTAGACTAAGCAACTGTTCTGACAAG
>PVJA010005495.1:46935-78890 GCA_004027025.1 Myocastor coypus
GGGGGGCGCTGAAAACAAGAGGATCACTATGAGCCCCAGGTGTGTAGTGAGACCCTACGCCAAATACATAAATGAAAAAACAAAAAACAAAAAACAAACTTAGCACTATTCTTAATAGGCAGTTTATAAATACCTACTATGATTTTTCTAAAACAGCAGGTTACAATATGGACAGGAAGTTCAAACTGTCTCTTCAGGAGGTTAGTTGGAGGACTTTACTTGGGAGCCTTTTTCAGATTATTACTCATCTCACCATTTCTAGGAAACCAAAGGAGAAGGAACTTTCCTTGCTAGCCCACTTCTTTCCGGTCTCCCTTGCTGTTTCTTATGGCCTTATGTTACTTCAATCCCACCATTGTAGCATTCAAGGCTCCCAACTTTTCTTCCCCTTGTTACACTGCCTTGTTTCTGTCCATTCATCTAGGCCTTCAGTCTGGTTTCTAGACCGCCTGGCCCTGCCGCTACCAGGACCCTGTAGAGAGTAGGATGACATCTACTACTTTACTCCATCTGCTAAGAAGTTCTCCTATAGGGCCCGGCGGGATGGCTCAGTGGTCTAAAGCGCCTGCTTGGGGAAGCTTGGACGGCTTCAGGGACCGCAGTTCGATCCCCGGTGCCACATGCTGTGCCAGCCCTGCCCTCGGGATGGGTTGAGCCGGCCATGAAAATGAGTGAATAAACAAAACAGGGGTTCTGAAACAAGAAAAATAAATAAATTAATTAAAAAAAAAAAAAAAGAAGAAGAAGTTCTCCTATAAAGCAGACTGCTATAACCTCTCTACTGTAATTGATTTTTTCTACATTTTTTGAAATTCTGATACCCCTGCTCCCTCTTTTCAGCTGTCCTCGAGTTGATGGGCTACTGAGATAGAAGGTAACTTGCTCATTCAGCAAGCACTGAGGGCAAAGAGTACAGATCAGGTTCACAACTAGAAGCAGCGTGTGCACTGCAGATCCAGAGGGGAAGGACAGCACTGGCTAAGAGTGCATGTATGCGCAGTCCTAGAGGTGACAGTGGGTCTGGATGAGGTTGTACCTGGGTGCTCTTTGTGGCTGAGACAAACTGTACTGGTGCTGATTTCTCTTTTGGTTATTTGAGACAGGGTCTCACTATGTAACAATTCAGGCTGGTGTCAAACTTGCAGTGATCTTCCTATTTCAGCCTCCCAAGTGCTGAGACTGCAGGTGAGTGCTACTACACCTGGCTAGTACTCTTCCAGGGGTTGCAGCTGGACCCTGGGGGCAACAGTGCAATAAATGCCTCTCAATTCTTTCCTCAAGCAGCGGCTCCTTGGAGGGTTCTTTGGGCAATCAGTTCTGAAAACCCAGCCTATGGCACAGGCCTACATCCTTTCAATAACTTTATAAGCACTCAATTTCCTCCATTTATGCTCATTACAAGACAGAAAGACAACCTCATAACCACTTGCCTCCAGTGCACTGATGAGTAGACATAGACTGGGATAGACATGTATTTTAGAAGTGACTTCTTACACATAAACGCTACTCTCCAGGGACATCTTAATCTACACATTTTAACCCATATTCTCAAATTTGAATTGACCTTACAACTAGTGTTTAACATGTTCACCACAGAGTCATAATTTGTATGTCTCACCTGCCCGGTGAGTGAACCACTGATGGTAAATGCATAACTGTTCCATTGTTTAGTTTTAAAATTAATTTTAGTTGAGGTTTATTTTTTGTTTTTGGTGCTGAGGACTAGACCCAGTGTTTCCAACTTGGGAGGCAAATGCTGTACCTCTAAGTTAAATCCCCAGCCCCTAAAATTAACTTTATTAGCAGAGAGACTGACAAAAGTGAGAAAAGTGATTAGATCCATTTGTACCATGAGCAGATACAAATTGCCATGGGACAGTCATGTGTGTATGAACAATGGTTCAAGCCAGTAGGAATGTGTTAAATTTTAATGTGGTGCCGCGCGCCGCCTCGCCAGCAAGGAGGGTGCAACACACTGTTCTTCCTTCAGCGGTTTATTCAGGACCCTTGTACAATCGCGGTTGTCTTTCTTCCTTCTCCCCAGAGCACCCGCGGTCTTTCTTCCTTCTCCCTCTTTCTTACTTCTCCCCTCTCTCTTACTTCTCCCCTGAGCACCCGCGGTCTTTCTTCCTTCTCCCTCTTTCTTACTTACTTCTCCCCTCTCTCTTCTCCCTCGAGCACCCGCGGGCTTCTAACTAAATACTCCCGAGCATCCAATCCCGGTTAGCTACGTGGCACTCAACGGTAGGTCCACATACGTGGAAGCAAGCCAAGGGTTTCAGCCTTGACCATATATGGTAATAAACAACGGGCGGAGAGCACTCACCCCTCGGGGGTGGAAGGCGGAAGCCGGCGCCATCTTTAGGGTACGGCAGTACACGGCTCTCCACAATGTGGCTTCCTCCTTCATCCATCAAACTCACCAACAGGACATCATTAAATCAATGATGAACTGTATGGCCTACGGGGTGATATCTTGATATAGGTAAATTTGGTTTTCTGGTTTGTGACTCCCCTAGCCCTTGTTTCTCAGCATCTAGAACAGTAAGTGCATCTTTTGTCAAAATTTGCCCTTCGTCCTTATGGAAGGCAGCTCAGGACAGCTTTACAGTGAGGAAAGTGAAGGACAATATTTTGTGGCCATGATGGGAGTTACCAGCCTTAGAAAGGAACACAGCTCTGCCCTTCTTAACCTACTCTGTTCCTCTCTAAAGCAACCATGCAGACCAGAATTTCTCTTTACCAAGGTGCCTCACAGAAACTAAGGACATCTTGATCTCACCTGCTTTCTGTCTTGGAGTCAATCATAAAGAAAGTTCTCTCCCCTCCCTTGTCCGCAGGGGTCCTGCCCATCCCCAGGGGGGAGGACTGCTGCACAGGGAGGCGGAGGGGGATCTGCACACACGGGGCCGCTGGTCCCTGCCCAGTGTACTGGCATCCCCCACTGCCTTTGTGTCTAATCCCATTTAACAGGGCTGTCCCATGCTTTAGCTGTGCCTGTGGCACTCCATGAAACATCAAAAGGACAAGTCTCAGGAGCTTCAGATCAGAAGAATTCGCAGGAAGTGAATAAGGACATGCCCACCTGCTGGACTCAGCTCCCCTCTGTCCCACAGGGGTCTGCCTGGGATCCTTCTGAATCTTCTGATCTCCTGTACCTCACTAGCTCTTTAACTGTCACCTTTAGAATGAATGATTGTGTTTCCCTGTAACTAATGAGCCTAAAGCAGGGGCTGTGGGTACCTGTGATGAGAAGTCAGTCAGAAGTCCCAGAGATGTTGATTTGTGACTGGGTCTGTACTGGGGCAGTGTTGTGGACAGAGCCTTCAACCCATGGGATCTGACACTGTCCTAGAACTGAATTAGACCAGACAACACTCAGCTGGTGGTCTGCAGAAGTGCTCGCTTGCTGGTGGGAGAAACACTACATCTTTTGGGGCATGGCAGCCATCTGTATTGTGTGTAGCAGGAGAAATTTTAGTTGTTTTTTTTTTCCTACACACATGGCATCTTAGAACTTAAGAAATGGAGGTTATATGATAAAGTGTAGAAGTATCTTTCATGCACAGACATTATACAGTGACAAAAAGAAAAATATTTTTAAAATCATGAATTCTAGCCATTTCAGCATGTTTCAATACTGTTTCAGTTTTTAAACATTTTACATTCAAATTTAATATTTACAATGAATATTTATAACTACTGTATTCTCATGCTAAAATAATTAGATTCCAAGGAATATTTTTATTATAATAATTTCTCCCACTACCTACATAGCAACAAACACTGTAAGAAGCAGCTGCCATAGAACAGTGAGGTGGAGACAGCTATGAGTGAGGAGGGTCCCCATGCTGTGTCTATCAACAGTCAGTCCCAGTGGGATATAAGGAGTGGCCTTCTGTCTTATCAGTTGCCAGCTTCTGGTTGATCTATCACCATGGCAACCTTTGGAGCCCAGCTCAAAATTAACACAAACTCATTAACTATAAACTATATTAACTAAATGTCTATTACTAAAAGAAATGCTGGGGCCCGGCAGGATGGCTCAGTGGCCTAAAGCGCCTGCTTAGGAAAGCTTAGGCAGCTGCAGGGACTGCAGTTCGATCCCTGGCACCACATGCTGCACCAGCCCTGCCCTCAGGACAGGCTGAGCCGACCATAAAAATAAATAAATAAATAAATAAATAAACAAAAGTTCTGAAACAAGAAAAACATAAAAAATAAAAAGAAATGCTGCCTAGAAGTACTTTCTAATGTATTATAGTTATCTCAGAAAGGTATCAAATACTGCTCTCAATATATCAGACCATATAACATCGACATTAAAAATATTGATATCTGCATAAGTAACCAATACAGCACTAATGCATATTGGCTTTTCTACATCTTTTGTCCATATATTACATTAATGTCAATACAAATATTTTGCAAATGAGTAAAGAGAACATCAAAGGTAAAGAAAGCCCACTGAGCACACAGGCTCTTCCTCTTGTATGTGGAGTCCTAGCATAGTCCTTCCTCTCCCAGCATAGTTGAGCTCTCAAGTCACCCTTCAGATCTCAATTCAGTATCACTCACACTGCCTTCTGAAACTTCCAGATTACTGCAAGTTCCTTTGACTTATGTTCTCTTGCAACCACACTTCTTTCCTGCACAGTGGTCACTTATGGGTCACTTATGCAGATATCAATATTTTGTTTTGATATTCTAAATCAGCTTACTGTTATTTACATTGAATTTAGAAATGGTGCTATTAGTTGCTGTTAAGATAATTTTACTTTGTCTTAATATTGATGTTATATGGTCTGATATATTAAGATACAAATAGCGGGCCCAGCAGGATGGCTCAGTGGTCTAAAGCGCCTGCTTAGGAAAGCTTAGGCAGCTGCAGGGACCACGGTTCAATCCCTGGCACCACATGCTGCACCAGCCCTGCCCTCAGGGCAGGCTGAGCCAGCCATAAAAATAAATAAATAAACAAACAAAAGTTCTGAAACAAGAAAATAAAATAAAAATAAATTTTTAAAATAAATAAATATATATATTTTTAAAAAGATACAAATAGCACTGAGATTGATATTTATTTCTGTTTCTGCTAAGACTAAGATCCACAAGAGTAGAAAGTCTTGGTATGTAGCCCAGGCTAACCTTGAACTCTCAATTATCCTCCTGCTTCAGCCTCCTGGATGCTGGGATGACAGGTGTGTGTCACCATACCTGGTTAAAACATATTTATGTCACTTTCTCACTTAAATTCTCCCAAAGTTCTCTTCGTTCTAGACAATCAAATGTAAAGTCTTGAAGGACTCTGTTAGCCAGCCTCCTACTCTCCCTTTCTCTAGTTCCACCCCTTATTGTGGTGGGATAGCCAACTGAGAGGTCAAATTGAATGGCATAAAGGCCAGGTTGGGGATGACTAAAAGAAGGCATAACCTCTTTGTCTCTGTTCTCATAGCAAGCTCATGGTACAAGTGGACAAGTGGCCAGCTCTAACTACACATTCTTCTAATTTTTATGAGTATTTTTCTTTTTCAATTTTTAAATTTATTTAGTCTTTTTGTCTTTTTGAGATGGGGTCTTGCTTTGCAGTTCAGGTTGGCCTTGAGCTCACTTGTGTAGCTCAGGCTGGTCTTGAACTCACACCAATCTGAGCCTCCCATGTGCTACGATTACAGGCATGCACTACCACACCCAGTTTTCTCATCTATTTTTAAAAGCAAGTAATCTTTTCTTGTAGAAATATAAATGTTTGATGAAAAGATGACCAAATTTTAGCCCTTCTGATTCGAAAGTGTAGGATAATAAATCACAAAACCCTAGAAACTGAATCGATTCATTTACTTACACATCTAGGTTTTCCTACGAAAGTATCTTATTGAGAACAAGAAACATCTCTATTGTCTAGCAGGTAGTTTTAAAAACTAGTTAACTCTAGATGTAAAACATGGCTGACATTCTATCATTTGGTATGCTAAAGTTAGATAAAATAACATATTTGAAAATGCTTATTTTCTGGTATTACTGTATTACAAGTAGCCATACACACATAGACAGTTACAGGATAACTGTATGTAGTATGGTCTAAATGCAAGTGCAAGGACCCAGGTTCAATTCCTGGTACCACATGCTGTGACAGCAAAACTCTTCTGGGTGTGCTGTGTTGGCCACTGAAACTGGTAGTGGCACACACCTGTAATTCCAGCGCTGAGGAGGCCGAGACAACAGGATCACTATGAGTTCGAGCTGTGTAGAAAGAGCCTGTACACACTCCCTCCCCGCAAGAAAGGAAAGAAATATGAACATGCCAATTCCAACTCAAAAAAGTTTTCTTTTTTAGACAGGGTCTTACTGGTCTGAACTTGTAGTGATATTCCTGCCTCAGCCTCCTAAATGTTGGGATTATAGGTATGCACCACCACATCTGGATAGTCTTTTTAATACATTGAAAAAAAAAAAAAAGAAAGAAAAAGAAAAAGAAAAAACTTGAGCGGACACATTATTTATCAGAAAGCAGACTATCAACTTCCTCTAGAGCTATGAACTGTTATTAAGCTGCCCTTACGTTTATATAAATATGAAAAGTATACTCAGCAGAGGTGTATACTCTGAGGCTCTGTAGAAGCACCTATGGGAAGAGTCCACGAAGGGATCGGAACAGACGCATGGTGTGCTACACATTGCCGTCACTAGCTTTATTGCCTTTCTTCTGAGATTTGGTCAAGACCTTGTACATTACGTGCTTGCTTACAGTTTGTTTTCTGGAAATACATTTTTATCCTTTTTTATTGCCTGTGTATTTTTAAACACCTCATTTCTTTTGTTCTCATGGGAAAAATATATTTATATCTTCCCCTTAGTGTTTATTAATTAAACAAACAATAACAAACTAAAATAAGACAAATTTACATTTTAAAGCCTGAAAGATGTCACCTCCTAAAAGATTCCTTATAGAATAAAGTGCAGCAGAATTTCTTTCAACGTTGTATGAAAAAATCCTATGCCTAAGTTCTTTCCTAAAATGAATAGTTCTGATAACATATAAATAATGTCCATGTCTCCAATCACAGTAGGAAGAATACATATCTGACAAGAAGAACGTGAGGGCTCTAACTCTGCCACTGACTCGGGGGTCAAGCCTTGTACAAATCACTTAACCTTTTCAAATCTCATTCCCTTATCCAAACTAAGAATTCAATAATCTCTAAGGATCTTCAAACTCTAGATTTTATTAACTTTGTAGATAAGCAAATAAAATGCTGAGCATGTTGCATGGCCTTACCTACTGCTGTTAGGAAGAACTTGTATACTCAAAATAGTATGTGGTTTAGTTATATGGCTAGAAGTGCAAGCACACTTGTGAATTCAAAGTTTCTGGCCAATTTTATTATACTGTGTAACTTGTGAAAACAAGATCTAATGCTTGAAAAGCACCAACTACAGGTTACTGTATTGGGACTCCTGAAAGACTAAACAAACAGCAGTTGACTTCCTTAGCTAAACACAGGACCATCTAATTAGTGAAGTGCAGAGTGGATATTTTCATTGCTGTTTATATTTTTAAAATTGGGAAGACACATTTTACACCTCAATTCTCAGTATTCTTTTGTGTGTGTGTGTGTGTGTGTGTGTGTGTGTGTGTGTGTGTGTTTTAGGGAAGGGTCTATAGGGTAGTCAGGGTCTCACTAATAGACTCATAGTGATTCACCTGGTTACAGCCTCCCAAGAGCTGGGATTACAAGCGCACACCACCATACCTAGTCTCAATTGCCATCTCAGCACATGCTGGGAGTGGGGCCAGAATGGTAGGCCCAGGGACTGAAACCCCCGGCCCCTGTGCCTGCTTGGGTGCTTTAATCCATTGAACTATTTCTCCAGCCCTTCTCAATATTTTTCATTTAGGCTGATAAAAACTTTCCATGTCTAGAATGAGGCTTACTAGTAGTAAAGGATATTATATAATTTGTGACTCCAAAATACTCTCATAGCTGGGGACATAGCTCAGTGACACAGTGCCTGCCTGGCAAGCACAAGGTCCTGGATTCAATTCCTGGTGCCAAAACCAAAGCAAAATACTCTCATAAGGCTATTGAAAGAATATGGTTTCTAATGATCTACAGTAACAAAAGTGCATAAAGATTTCTGAAAATTAACAGATACAAATCTAATGCATGCTAAAGTTTAACACCTGATTACAAAACATGAACTTAAAAAAAATGACTAAAACCACTGAATTAAATTAACTACATATTTATGAATATTATATTACCATAATTAATCTTAAAAAGATTTAGTCCATAGAAAAAAACCCAGAAAACACCATGAAACATTTGGGCTCACAGAGCCCCCCACATCCATATAAAGCTAACAGTATTATCTGTGCCCTAACTAAGAGCAGTAACCAAAATAAAAGAGATTAGTGGCTATGAAAGCAAAATCCATGACAGTTTGAAGTGTTCTTAGCAAACCAGTTATTCCACAAGACAGCTATACTTTACAAGTTAATGTCGTTCCACAAAAGCATTGTATCTAATCTCACCCCAATTATGAAAGCATGAAGGGTCTCAGTAAAGAAAAGTCAGGGTACTCTGAAGCTGTCACTTTTCTTGGTCAATAATACAAAGAAAAATGTTCACTTAAATTCAGGACTACTTTGTTTATGAACAGACTTGTAGTGAGATTTTCTAATGCTTAGTGCAGCTCTGGAGGTGTGGGAGTGGGAAAGTGTGAACTGGGTGAGTTCAAATAAATATGCATATATTTATGAATTTATAATGAGACCTACTGAAGATGGCCAATAGAATTTACCTAGTAAATACCTCAGAATAGTGGGATTTCAAAAGAACTTTAATTTCTCTTTAGATAATGCTCATATTATTTTCAGTTAAAAAAATCATTACCTATGTTCATCACAAAAGGAAAAGTTGAAGAATACAACAACCCAAGTCTAGGGATCACAAAGGAAAAGGATTCCAAGCAGATAAACCAAGAAAAGTGACAGCTTCAGAGTCCCCTGACTTTTCTTTACTGAGACCCTTCATGCTTTCATAATTGGGGTGAGATTAGATACAATGCTTTTGTGGAACGACATTAACTTGTAAAGTATAGCTGTCTTGTGGAATAACTGATTTGCTAAGAACACTTCAAACTGTCATGGATTTTGCTTTCATAGCCACTAATCTCTTATTTTGGTTACTGCTCTTAGTTTGGGCACAGATAATACTGTTAGCTTTGTATGGATGTGGGGGGCTCTGTGAGCCCAAATATAGATAAACTCTATATTCTTTACGAATATAGAGTTATCAACCCCGTGGTCCGATGTGGCTACTGAGAAATAATGTGTAGAATCAGAAGGAGTCAGGAGAGGGAAATTGAAAATTCAAGGAACTAACACAGCTCAGCACATGGGTTTCCTGGCTACAGAGAAAATGGCCTCTACTGGCCTACAAGGGCAGGCCACAGAGTTAGAAACGGTATTTTATATAACTGACTTACTTAACTTGCACATTAAAAAGGACAAAATTCCTGTCTTAAATGTGATTTTGCAAGGCACTTTGTAGAAGTCTTATTTCGTATTTGTCGGGGGAGGGGGCATATTACATATTAGATTGGATTATTCAGAAAAGACAGTGATATGTCAGTCTTTTACATGAAGATTCTCAGTTCAAGTTTAATGTTGACAGATGTGGAAAAAAGCCATAATTAAGACCATAATGAAGACTGATGTGTTAAGACTAGTTAATACGTTGTGGGTGAACCCAGAAGGTATGACCTCTGTGTGTATGTATATGATAATAGAATTCTCTTAATGTTTTTTTTTTTTTTTTTAATTTTATTTATTTATTTTTTTCTTGTTTCAGAACCTTTGTTTATTCACTCATTTTTATGGCCGGCTCAGCCCACCCTGAGGGCAGGGCTGGCGCAGCATGTGGTGCCAGGGATTGAACCGCAGTCCCTGAAGCTGCCCAAGCTTTCCTAAGCAGGTGCTTTAGACCACTGAGCCATCCTGCCGGGCCCCTCTTAATGTTTAAGATAAATCAAAATTAAAAGAGGTTAATTTTTGGTTATTGAGAAAATTAAGTCATATATAATGTTAACTAATTGAAGCAACTGCTTTTCTAATACTAGTATTTGAATAGTTCATAATTACTGCAGGTCAAGGAAATTACCAATTGATTCAGTTTCATTTGAACTAACTATAAAAACTAAAACAATTCACCTTTTAGGGGCCTGGTGGGATGGCTCAGTGGTCTAAAGCGCCTGCTTGGGAAAGCTTGGGCGACTTCAGGGACCACGGTTCGATCCCTGGCACCACATGCTGCGCCATTCGTGCCCTCGGGGTGGGCTGAGCCGGCCATAAAAATGAGTGAATAAACAAAGGCTCTGCAACAAGAAAAAAATAAATAAATAAAAATTAAAAAAAATTCTTAAAAAAAAATTCACCTTTTAAAAAACGGATTCAGCATATTACACAATCTGATTTAAACTTCTCTATTTAACTACTGAATTCACTTGGATTGTTCGATTCTTTCCTACAAACAGCTTGGGGCCCAGGTATGTTGGGGCCATAGATCCTAGTGGCTCTGGAGTGGGCCCTGACATCCAGTCCAGCTGGTTAAGCTGGCCCCTCTCTGACTGTGCCCTCAGTCAGCTGGTCCTTTCCATGCCTTTTGGCTCTGGCACATGGTGGCAAAGTAGTGCAGTGTCTGCTGTGTACCTTTCCTGTGGGAAGATTCTGAGCATTATTAGCCTTGCCATTCATGTCCTTTGCTCTTCTGGAGACATTCACTCAGCAACTCTCACAGCTCTAGTTTACTCCCTGTGCCCTGGACATGGTATCACCAGCAGTGAGAAGTAATAAACGTAAGGGCCTGCTAGTGCATGGTTTGTCTGGCATGAAAAGAGCCCCGGAGTGAGTGTGCTGGGAAAGACAGAATGAGTGAATGGAGTCCTGTCCTATGAACTTAGAGCAGGGAAAATAAAATGCTGGCATGTTAGAAAAGCAAGTCTATGTTATTTGTGAGCACAAATGCTACTATAACATGCATCATTTCTTCAGTCAGGCCTACTCTACTATTTAACACCAGGGTCCACTCAGAAAGTCAGAGCACTCAGCTTGCAGCTGCTGATTTATCAATCCAGTAACAATGGAAAATCTGAGTAAAATTTAAACCTAATGGTGCTAATGTTCATTAGTACCTCCTGTGCTATTAGATTCTTCATAATTCAAAAGCATATTTTGTAGAAGGGCAATGGTAATCATTACTATCCTGTCCTCAGGCTAGTTAGTAGTTACTGATAACCTGTACCCAGAGGAGCAGTATTGTACTTTTCCTTTTTCTTTCTTTCTTTCTTTCTTTCTTTCTTTCTTTCTTTCTTTCTTTCTTTCTTTCTTTCTTTCTTTCTCTCTCTCTCTCTCTCTCTCTCTCTCTCTCTCTCTTTTTGTATTTTAGGGAAGGGTCTACAGTGTCGTGTTCAGGGTTCACTACTAAATCTGACTCATAGTGATCTGACTGTTTACAGCCTCCCAAGAACTGGAATTACAGGCATGCACCACCATGCTCAGTCTCAACTGCCAGCTCAGTGTGCCCCCGGCCCCTGTGCCTGCTTGCAGGTGCTTTAATCTGCAGGAGTAGTATTTTAGAATTCTAAGATAAAAACCAAACAGAGTTTGGAGTCATAGATGAAAACAGTTATCAGCACAGTAATAGGAAATACTAATTCTGTGTGCAGTGGAAGGTCAGGTCAGTATAATTAAGTCACTATACAGTAATAAGCAATCAGTTATTATTTGAGGCAGAAAATATTATAATGACACTGAATACAAAATATACCTAGAATTGAAAGACTAAAAATTTCATGTTTTTTAAAGAGAAAATGAATGATTCATAAAAATAATTCTATATTTTTATTAATGATTATCAGAAGCCATTATTTCTTAGTAGATTATAAATTCAAATACAACTGTAGCAATCCTATTGGATCCTTGTGAAAGAATGTTAATGCAAATTAATAGTGCTTCTAAGAGTAGAAAAGAAGAAAATACCCTTTCACTCTGCTGCCTTTTATTTATTTATTTATTTTTATGGCCAGCTCAGCCTACCCTGAGGGCAAGGCTGGAGCAGCATGTGGTGCCGGGGATTGAACCGCGGTCCCTGCAGCCACCCAAGCTTTCCTAAGCAGGTGCTTTAGACCACTGAGCCATCCTGCCGGGCCCCTCTGCTGCCTTTTAATATTTACTTCAAATTCATCCCTAATGTGACTGTTACGGCACTGAGGTCAAAGCATCAGGGTCAGAAGCTCTGGGCTCCTCCAGTCCTACCTATCACCAGCAAGGAGAGACGAGTTAGCTCATGAGGAGGACTGGCTCTAAATGAATTCCTAACCTGCTCAGTCAGAAAGTTCAAGTGAGACAATATACATAACCTTTGAAAACTACAAGATGCCAAGCAAAAAGAAAGGCCCCAAACAGCAGTGTCACAAAACCTCTGAGGTGCACATGTCTGCATGTACAACTGTGTGTGTGTAACAATTAGTTATAGCAGCAGTGAAGGGCTCAAAATTGAACTATTTTCTTGCAGGGACTCATTTTCTCTATAACAGCTCTATGAAGCAGAAACAATTTGTTACTTTCATTTTAAATACAAGACACCTGAGGGTTAAAGAAAGGCATTAACTTGGCCCAAACAAAACAGCTGGGTATGTGATCCTGGAGGGTGCCCAGAGGCTCTTAGCTACTGGAAGGCACCTAACCCTGTCAGGCAGGGAATGCAGAAGCTAGACAGGGTCTTTCTAATCTGCATGGCACCCCTGGGACATGTGAGCTTTAGGGAGAACTGCACAGTTTCCACAGACTGCCCGTTAAGGTAACATAAGCAGGTCCTAAATTTAGAGGATACAAAAGAGGCCTTACTTAGCAGTATAAAAAAAATAATGCCCAAAGACTCCATTTTTATAAAAGTAATTTGCAACAAGGAACTGGAAGCTTTAAAAATGTTCAGGATTCTCTGGTTGACCTTATTTCAACTATCCTTATCAGTTCAATACTCATTAGGCAGAAATCAAATGAAAATTTAAAAAACATTCTTTATCTGTTTAAAAATTTACTAAATGTCAGTGAGATGCAGATGATAAATGAAGAATTGCACAGTGGAAAATAAAAATAGATCAAAAGACACATTTCTTAACCATCAACTAAAAAAGTCATTCTCATCATAAAAGCTTGTTATTTCATGAAATACACCCCCAAGTATAAATAAACTTACCTTTGGTTTTTTGATCAGCAGCCTGGAAAAAAAAAAATCAGAAAGTCTTTAGGAAAAATAACGTATGGAATGTACACATATGAAAGCTTATAAGCAGACTTTTCATATGGGAAATTTTAAAAACGAGTTTTTGTCCAGTTAATTTATTATAATTTATTGTTGGGAAAACAATTACATGCCAATATTAATGTAAAGGCAAACGATTTTGTATAGCTCATTTGAGCTCTATATTTTCATAGAGTATAAAAGATACACAATACACAGTTTAAACCACAAGATATATTAACATAGCAAGAACAAAGACAAATGATATAATTGGCTTTTTTTTTTTTTTTTTTTTTTTTTTTTTTTTTTTTTTTTTGGTGGTACTGGTGATTGAATTTAAATGGTGTTGAGCTATATTCCCAGTCTTTCATTTTTTTTAATTTATGTATTTTTTGGTGGTACTAGAGATTGAACTCAGGACCTTGCATTTGTCAGGCAAGCACTTATTCCACTGAACTATATTCCCAGCCCCAAGTCTGATTTTTTTTTTTTTTTTTTGGCTGAGGGCAGAGCTGGCGTGGTATGTACTATTGGGAATCAAACTGTGGTCCCTTGCACCTGCCTAAGCTCACCTAAGCAGGTACTTTAGACCACTAAACTATCTTACCAGCCCCCAGCCTTTTGTTGTTATTATTTTAAATTTTGAGATAGACTCTTATTACCTTGGCCAGGCTGTCTTTGAACTCACAAATTCCTGCCTCAGCCTCCCAAAGAGGTAGGGCTACAGACCTGTATCAATGTGTCCAGCTTAAGAAACATGATTACAAGTTTACAGAACTTTTTATTTTTAATATTTACTTACAGGATTTGTAAAGTGACATTTGGCAAAAAGTGTGTCTAGCTTTTTTACTAGTACTAGTTTAATGTCCTTTTCCTTTTTTCTTAGACATCCTGGTTCAATTTAAGTAGACTGGCATGGGGCAACCTTTATCCCCAACACCAATCTTCTTGAAACACAGCTATAACGTTTCAAGTTCCTTAGGAAAGATATTTTGCAGCTGTCAGCCAGTATTTATTTCACTAGCACAACATCTATTATTTGCTAAATACAGATTGAACATATTGATTTAGAAGAATAATACAGTAGAATGAAACTTGGTCGGGGAGATGGCTATGATAATGCAAATGAGACACCTAATGACTGCAAGGACAATGAAGCTAGTAACTCTAGTCAAACCTTTTTCTGAGCACCTTCCTTCTTTTTCTTTTCTTCCTGCTTTTTCTTTTTCTTTTCTTCCATCAAATGTTCCTCTTTTTGTGTTTCTTGTTCTTTCTCCCTATTAAAAAAAAAGACAAGTGACATTAGTATGGTGGTCATTCTTAAAAAAATGGGAATGCATTAGCTAAAGAAAGTCTTGAGGCTGGCAGGTCACCTGTGGAGTAGAGTCTACTTTGGGAGGCTGCCGGAAACAGTCGTTTACCCCACAGTACCCAACATACTTCCCTCTGACTACAGCAAGCTACGCGCCCCTTTTAGCGTGTCAGATGCCCCATTCCCTGAGTCCAGTGTTTGTCAAGCACCAACCTATCACCAGGCACTGTGTCAGGGATTTGTGAACATTTAAGATACAGTTTGTTTAATCCAGGCCAAGCCAGTGTTTCTTGAAGTGTAGTCTCAGGGACTGCCATCATCACAACTGATTACAGATTCCTAGGTTCTATCCTGGCCCAACAAATAAGAATCTCTGCAGCTGACTCTTAGGCATACCATAATTATGTCTTTGTTTGATAAACAGATTTTTAAAAATAAACAAACAAACAAGACTATTCTACAGCATGGTGAGGTACTATAAGTATACTGGCTCAAAGCATGATGCAACTCTGCCCAGAAGAGGTTTTTACAGACAGCTAAGGTAGATAGAAATATTACAGGATGTCAGACAGGGCTGGCCTCAAAGGAGCCAGTGCAGAAGATGGGCACACTGCAACTGTCAAGACACAGACACAACCCTTGAGGGCCAGACCTCAAGACAAAAGATGAAATGAATGCAGCCACACACTTCCCTTAAGAATTAGTGCACTGATTGAGACTCTAGGTATCCATCACCTTGGGAAAGCCAAGAAGAGCCACTGATCCACTCTCTCCAGGAAAAGCCTCTGTTTCATGCTTACTTACTATAGTGACTTGTTTCACTATTTGATCCCCATTTAATCAAAATTACCCCAGCAATTATGCTTCTAATCTGCAGGTACAGTGGTACACACCTGTAATCCCATCACTCAGGAGGCTGAGGCAGGAGCACTGCCCCCAGGTAGGCCAGCCTGGTCTATAATAGTTGAGGCTAGCTTGAACTTCATAGTGAAACCCTGTCTCAAAAAGACAAAAAAGAGTGGAGTGGGAAGGGATGTAGCTTAGCAGCACATCACCTGCCTGGCAAGTGTGAAATCCTGAGTTCAATTCCTGGTAAGCCACCCCCTCCAAAATTATACTCATGATCTTATTGGTCAACCATAGTTTTGTCTCACCTTGTAATTTCCTATTTTTCCTCACCTTGGACCTATCTCACCTCTATGGTGGTTCTGCTCTATAAAAATCCTTTGAAAAGACAGGATCCTGCAAGGCATAGTGGCGCACACCTGTAATTCCAGCACTTGGGAGGCTGAGGCAGGAGGATTGATGTGAGCTTGAGACCAGCCTGGGCTACAAAAGTGAACTCAAGGCCAGCCTGAACTACATAGTGAGACCCTGTCTCAAAAAGACAAAAAAACAAACAAACAAACAAAAAACAGGATCCTCTGGCAACCACCTGGAACCCCTTCAATAAATATATTTTGCTCTTAATCTCCATTGCTTCTAGAATTCATTCTTCAGCTTTAGAGAACATGAACTTGTACATCTAGCAGGATAGGAGTTTCTTTCTCCTATATCACGGTCGCAGCAGCCTAGGAACTGATCTGCAAAGGTGACAGCATTTGGCTGACATGGGGTAGCATATCAGTATCAGTGGCTAACTTCCTGCCTGTTGGCTCCAAACTGACCCTTTTTTTTTTTTTTTTCTGTTTGAGACAGGGTCTCGCTATGCAGTTCAGGCTGGCCTCAAGCTCACTTCTGTAGCCCAGGCTAGTCTCGAACTCGCACCGATCCTTCTGCCTCAGCCTCCCAAGTGCTGGGATTACAGGCATGCACCACCACACCCAGCTCCAAAACTGACCCTTTAACACTTGCTCTAGACAAACTAGAAGAGCTCCTTTAACCATTTCTCTTTTCAGTGAACACAATGTGGAAGCTTTCTCAGTAGAGGCCACTTTAAGGACTGCAGGAGGAAGAGAAACCACTGCTGTCTGAGGCAGGGGCACTGGGGGTGGTTGGCAAATGAGAGGAGCCACTGGTAATAGTTCCAGCCACAGGCCCAGCCCAGGCAGCCATTCAGCAACCTTCCAGTTCTGGCAGTCACCTTCCCATGGCCCTCTCAATACAGATGCACTGCTTCTAAGCCTCCTGAAACTAACTCATCTCAGTTGGTCCTTGTAATAACATGGTCCTCTGGACTAGTAAACCATGAATTCAGGCCTGTTGCAGGTACCTTACTTTCATACCCACCCCCATGTCCAGGCATCAGTATGACCAAGAGGGTGGCACTAGAGCCCCAGCTTCCTATGAGCCCTAACTGGCTATGCGCTCATAGATACTTGCCGGTGTCTTGCTAGTGCTCCTGCTGGAATGAGATCCAGGGGGACTTCCTGTTGCCCAGCACAGTGAGCTGTTCCATGGGGTCTACTCTGCCGCTCAGTGGGCTGCAACTACACTTTCTTCAAAGAGTGCACATCCTACCATCTATTCTCCTTTAGCTTAAGCTTCATATCCCCTTTTCTGGCCCTCCCACCCTCCCTCCTTTCTTTAATTTCCCTTTTGTGGTACTGGGGATTGAACCTAGGTAGGGCTTTCACAATGAGCCCCAGCCCCTCCTTTCCTTCCTTTCTATTTTGAGACAGGGTTGCCAGGCAGCTCTTGAACTTTCTATCCTCTAGCTTGACCTCCCAAGTATCTGGAATAATAAATGTGTATCATCATGCCCAGCCAGAATTTGTTTTAATTTAAAAAGTATTCTACATGCATAAGGCTTTTTTTTTTTTTTTTACTGTATTTGGTACATGGTTTCATTATGCAGCTTGGACTTCTAGTGAGCCTCCTGTTTTCAGCCTCCCCAGTGCTGAAATTACAGGTGGTCACCACTATGCTTGGTCATGGTGGCTGGCTCAGCAGGCCTGGGGCTGGTGCAGTATGTGGTGCCAGGGCTCAAACCCCGGTCACTATGCTTGCCATGCAGGTGCTTAGTCTGCTGAGCTATCTTACCAGCACTGCAAAAGGAATTTTGAGCTGGTGGTAACAGTTTGTACATATTTAAATGCTCTTGTAATAAAAATAATTTAAACCGGTACGGAGTATACGCAGGGGGAAAGTCTTTGTGAACATTTCCCTTCACAACAGTGAATCTCAGTCTTTAGAACCAAACACTTCCAAGACCAAGGCTGTAACCCTGTGGATGAAATCTCTGGAAATGGAACTTGGACATAAGCAGTACATAAAGCTTCCAGAAGACTCCAATTTCAGCCAAGGTTGAGAAACACTGGTTTCATAAAAGCAGGTATGCACATTCATGAAGTAGGAAAACTCATTACTTGCTACCTTAGATAATACTTTCCTGTAATATTTTCATGGTAAAAGGTGAAGAAACACTAAGAGATTTGCATTTTCAATATTCTGTAATACAAATAACAGAGTGACGAGCTGTACTATATATGGTACCTTTTAAAAGGGGTATTCGGCCGGGCGTGGTGGCTCACACCTGTAATCCCAGCACTCGGGAGGCTGAGGCAGGAGGATTGGTGCGAGTTCGAGACCAGCCTGGGCTACAAAAGTGAGCTCAAGGCCAGCCTCAACTGCATGGCGAGACCCTGTCTCAAAAAGACAAAAAATAAAAAAATAAAAAAATAAAAAAATAAAATAAAAGGGGTATTCAGGGCCGGCAAGATGGTTCAGTGGTCTAAAGTGCCTGCTTAGGAAAGCTTAGGCAACTGCAGGGACTGTGGTTCTATTCCCAGCACCACATGTTGCGCCAGCCCCACCCCCAGGGCAGGCTGAGCTGGCCATAAAATAAATAAACAAACAAACAAACAAACAAATAAATAAGGTATTCAATAAGCTTAATTCTATTCACGTGCAAATTAATGAGCACTATTCCCTAGGAATATAGTTAAAATGTTATAACAGTAGTAAAAAAAAAAAAAAAGTGTAAATAATAAGGCCTTATAGCCATGAGACATCTTACATTTTCCCGCTGTGCTCACGGTTATGACACAGCATAATTTAGACGCTAGCTCTTTAATAAAGGTTTTACCTAATTTCCCCCTAGCTAGCAGTAATTGTTTCTACCTGTAACTGTTAGTGTATAATTTCTTTCATTTTTTATTCATTTATTCATTATTTATTTATTTATTTATTTTTTCAGAACTTCTGTTTGTTTATTTATTTTCATGGCCACCTCAACCTATCCTGAGGGCAGGGCTGGCGCAGCATGTGGTGCCAGGGATCGGACCACAGTCCCTGAAGCCGCTCAAGCTTTCCCAAGCAGGCGTTTTAGACCACTGAGCCATCCTGCCGGGCCCCTTTCATTCATAATTTAAACATTAACATCTAATCTCATTTTCACTTTGTGAAGTAATATATACTTACAGAAAAAAATGCATATAGTAAAAAGAGATGGTTAATGAAAAGGAAAACTGTGTCCTTTTTCAAGGACCACATGCTTTTTCCTCAGAGACAACGCCTATGAACAGCTTCTTGGATGTCTTTAAGAAAATGTTCTCCAGCTGGGCAGTGATCCATACTACAATCTCAGCTACAGAGAGGCTGAATCAAGAGGATTGTGAGGTCAAGTGCAGTAAGACAACACAGCGAAGCACAGGTTTTTTGTTGTTGTTGTTTTTTGTTTTTTTTTTTTTGTGGGACTGGGGTTCAAACTCACGAGCTTGCACTTGCCAGGCAGGTACTTGGGCCACAGAGCTATTTCTCCAGCCCCTCACAGTTTTAAATAAATAAACCTTTCTTTATATAGCCACATGCCCACTTTTTTCTTTTCTTTCACTCTTTTGGTATTTTGGCACAAAGTCCCACTATGTAGATCCAAGCTGGTCTCAAACTTGCAATCTTGCTTCAGCCTTCTGAATGCTGGTATCTATCTTTAAAACAAAAAACAAGTGGGAGTATACTATTCATTCTTTCCTGAATTTTATTTTCACTTAATGATGTACTCTAACACATGGAAAGATTCACATCCTTCACATCTCTACATAATATACTGTACATTGGTTACTATTTCTTGGGGTAGCAATCTGAGATCTTAATGGCATAGTTTCTACAATGAGAGATGTGAATTTACCTTTTACATTACCCATATCTTTATTTTCAGTTAAAATAGCATCACTTTATAAGAATATAAATTTTTAATGTGTTATGTAGTATATGACAGTTGCTTTTTACTTTTTGTGGAGCTGGGAAAGCTCTTGTTTTTCTTTTCCTTCTGCACTGTTTATGTTTGTGATTTTATACTTCTCTATCCACCTGCAGTTTAATATATGTGCTGCCAAAGCGAGCACATCTATCTGCAGTTTAAAAAAATAGGCCCTCTTGAATTTCCTTTGCAGAACCTGGCCCAAACTAGCAGAGTACCTCTGCTATAACTTTCACAATCTATAACAACACCCCTATAGAAAATAATGTTTTACTTGTGCTAAAATACATTACACAATTCAACTTTTAACAAACCATTTTAAGTATACAGTTCAGTAGTGTCATATTTACCCCGTGGTGCAGCTAGAACTCTACCCTAGCCAAACTGAAACTCTGTCCCTAGGAAGCAACTCCTTTTCCCCCTTCCAAGCCTCAGGGAGGTGCCATTTTACTTCGCCTCTGAGAATGTGACCACTAGATGCCTCCTTTGATGTGATCTGCATTCTGCTCATATTCAGTGACAGGACACTGTGCATCTTCTCATAGGCTGTTAGTCATTTCTGTATCTTTTCTGGAGTCTGAGGTCTATAGTTATTCTTATCGTAGTCTATTTTTTCACACTGAACTGTTTGTTTTACCATATGATTTCTATCTGACTCAACCTGATACATGGCAAGGATAAGTAGCTGAAGCAGAAGGGGGGGGGAAACCCTTATAAACTCCTCAGCAAAAACCCTTATCCATCTACTAACATTCATTTGAATTTAACAACTGTCATTTACGACTTCCGGCCTTGAATCATGTTTCCAATTTGCTAGCAAACATCTATGTGTCTTTTTAAGAGAGGGTTTATGGGAAGTCAATTTTTGGAGTCCAGGCAATGTCTAAACATTTGATTGGTGACTTCACTTACTCTAATGTTCCAGGATAAAAAATGTTTTAAAGGCACTGTGCCACTGTATCTCAGTGCCCATACTGCTTAGAAGTCTGACATCAGCTGATGTTTAGTCCCCTTTAAATGGCATGATTCTTTCCTTTCCTTTTCCCTCCCCTCCCCTCCCTCCCCTCCCCTCCCCTCCCCTTTTGAAAATAGGGCCAGGGAGATAGCTCTGTGGCACAAGTGTCTGCCTGGCAAGTGCAAGGTTGTGAGTTTGAACCACGGTCCCATTAAAAAAAAAAAAAAGTTCAGTAAGAATATCCTTGAGTAGGAGGGGCTGATAAAAATATTAGATGAAATTAAAAAGAAAAAGGGGCAGCAATATCTTGTGTAGTTGTCACACAAATTTAAGCTTCTTAATCTTAATTTATTCAACCATGATTGAATACTTGCTACATGCAGGAAATGCACACTAAACTCTGGGCACTATGAGAAGATAAGGCAAATTATCTTAGATATCCTGGGGCATACAAACTAATAAGAAAGAGTTGGTGATGCTGGAAGTAAATTTAATACTGACAGACTACTACAAACAGAAACAGTAATGGAGAGAGAGTATGCTTGGCATTTGGAGTCACAAGGATGGCGTTCTGCAGTAACATCGAGGTACAAGCACATAGCAGTTGAAATCTTGTAGGCCAGGATGAACACGAACTGCCTGTGGGAATGCTGGGACCACCCAGCACAACAGCAGAACCAGGCCTGGAAAGGGACTCATGCACCAGATGGTTCTTACGAATAAGATGAGAAAGCAGGAATTGTTACTTGAGGATGGATGGGTACCATGGCTGACAGACTCTAATGTCTTATTACATTTACCTATGCATAATTCCTTCCCCTTGTGTGTGGGAGGGGACCTACTACTTGCTTTTAATAATAAGAATATGGCAGAGATGGATGCCACTCCCTTGCTATGTGATTGGAGACTTTCCTAGAACAATAGCTTTAACGGTCTCCCTCTTGACTATTGGCTGTGAGGAAAATGCTGCCATAAATCCTGTTCTGCCCATGGTCTGAGAGAGCTTGTATGCTCATCCTTTCCCAAAGGAGCCTCTAGAAGAAGACTCAGAGGTCCAGCTAAAACTAGCCTCCTGATCCACTGAAACATGTTCCTTTGAACTACTGAATTTATGTACTTTATTATGCAGCACAGAAAAACAACAAAGGTGATTTAGGACTTCAGGGGTCAGCCAAGATAGAGTAATCCCACTACAGCATCTCCTGTTGATTACTAACTAGAAAAGACTCAATGTAATACAGAAATCCAAGTAGCGGGGCTGGGAAGATGGTTTTCATCTAGATGTTCCCCAAAGCCTCATGCAGTCACAGGGCTTTTTTAGAGGTGGCTGAATCTATAGCAGCGGTTCTCAACCTGTGGATCTTGACCCCGGTGGGGGTCCAACAACCAAAACACAGAGGTCGCCTAAAGCCATCGGAACATATAACTGTAGCAAAATTACAGTTTTGAAGTAGCCACCAAAATTATTTTTTGGTTTGGGGTCACCGCAACATGAGGAACTGTATTGTGGGGTCACGGCATTAGAAAGGTTGAGAACCACTGATTATAGTATGTGACTGATTGGTCTTGCAATGCTGGGATTAACAGCGTTTGGATTAAGGGTATGAATACTACACCTGCCTTGGGGGTGAGTAGCCAGCATGCAACATAAGAGTCAGATGAAGTCTTATCTCTTGCTTGTTGTTGTTTTCCCATTGCCATGAACTACTGCCACTATGCCATGTGCCACTTTACTTTGGAGTCACTCAATTAGGGATTGAAACCTCTATGAACTGTGAGTTAACTCTTTCCTCACTTAACTTATGGATGTTGGGCATTTTGTCCAGTAACGAGAAAATAAGACACGCTGACACATGCAACTTATATGGGGTGACTTATCATTTCCTCTCTTTTCCTGAAACTCAGATAACCATTTAATGGTGGGGTGGCATAGGCAGTTAAAACAGAGAAATTACTTTCTCACCAGAGGAGTAGGAAAAGGAGCTCCTAGGAGCTAGAGTAGGGGGGAATCTCAGAGAAGGATTGGTTAGTTAGGGGATCCACAAATAGTGGAGCAAGATTACAACAACCAAAACTGTACTTCAAGCCTCAGACCACCTCCCAAACCATGCAGGCCAGGGCAAAGAAGTGCAGCAGGATTGTGATGGTGACCTGACCTGGATGGAGCCCCTGCCCACAGGAGGGGAGGTCCGGACCTAAATGGAGGGTGGAAAGGATCAGAGACCTAAAAGGAGACATCACAAAACCAGAGGGTCTGAAGCTTTTCAAAGGAACCCTAATTTCTATTTATAGTCTTTAGTTTTTAAGATTTACTATTAGGGCTGAAAAAAAATAACACAGCAGGGGCTTGGGAGATGGCTCAGGAGAATAAACACTTGCCTGGCAAGCACAAGGACCTGAGTTCAATCCCCAGTTCCAGAAAGAAAAAAAAAAGACAGTAGCAGCATTTGGTGCAGGCCAATATTCATTCACTCACTCACTCACTCACTCACTCACTCACTCATTCGTTCATTCATTCATTCATTCATTGCAGAACCAGGGATCCAATTCAGTACGTTGATTCACCAGGCAGGCACTTATGCCCCTGAGCTATCTCCCCAGCCCCTACATTGTTATTTTCTTCCATGGCACTTCTTTTTTGGCAGAATTGGGGATTGAACTCAGGCCCTTGTACTTGCCAGGGAAGTGTTTATTGTACTGAGTTATCTCCCCAGCCCCTTCTTCCATGGCACTTTCAAATCTCAGAGCAAATGCTGTTTTTTCAGTTTAGTTCACTTTGAGATCAGGAAGAAGTCGTTTCTGTGTAGGTTCTTTTTTTTTTTTGTCTTTTTGAGACAGGGTCTCGCTATGCAGTTGAGGCTGGCCTTGAGCTCGCACCGATCCTCCTGCCTCAGCCTCCCGAGTGCTGGGATTACAGGCATGTGCCACCACGCCCGGCTCTCTGTGTAGGTTCTTAACAGTGCACTTCCCAGCACAGAGTGGGCTCAGGGCAACCCCAGACCAATCAAGACACTCCTTGGAAGGAAGCAGCGCCCAGCCAAGCAGATTTACCTCACCAGCTCCCCGACAAGGCTAGTACACCAGGACCTGTCACCCAGTTTTCTAGGCAGCTGACAGTTTGTTTGGTTTGACAGCTTCTTCAATTTTGTCAGCTACCTTATGTTGTTCTAAAGTTACTCTCTTTCCCTCCTAAATTAGTTATTTTCTGCTGCTTGTAACCAAAAAATCCTGATAAACAGTGTGTCAACAATACATACATTAAAACTAACTACTAAATGAATACAGCACTTTTAATTACGATTTGCCTTCAAGTCAATGAGATTTAGTGAACATTTTTACCACTGTAAAATTACTATTTAACACGTCCACTACAAGTACAGAAGTTGTTAGATATACCCTTCTATATGAGTACTTTTTTTTTTTTTAAAGTAGCCTCAAAATTTAAAAATGGCAGTATAAAGACTGGGAATATAGTTGGAGCCTATAATAAGTGCAGTGTTTTTCCCAGTATTTACTTCCAACTAATGAGGAGTCGGAGGTGGCGACTACGTGAGTTACTGACTTACTGCTTCTCAGAGCCAACCACTGTGCTTGTCTATTCTAGGAAATGGATCTGTGATCTTTACTTTTTTTTCACTTAGCAGGCACAACGTCCAGTACTTTTTTTTTTTTTTGGCAGAGGGCGCTAGAGATACATGTTAGGAGAAGAGCAAGCATGGTGTGGCATGTCATCCCCTGTGCAGGCAGTGTGTACTGTTCCATAAACTGCTTTCAGTACAAACAATGGATTTCCAAAGTTCTATCTATGTGTCCCACATCAGCTTCTCTGCCATGCCCTCCCCGGGTACTTTCAGTCCTTCTATCTGTTCCTCCAACATTCTCTAAAACTTTTTCACCTCTGATCAGTCAATGCCCTCATCACTCTCCTCTGTGACTATGAAACAGGAAGGACAAAGTCTCAGCGCCATGTAACTGAGGGTAGTCACTGATGTGGTAAATGGACTGCAGGTGACTGTCAGGGGACCATCATAGGAAAAGATTCTGCAGTTTTGTGAACAGGACTGTTTGTTAGCAGTGCAGGCTGAGTTTCAGGAGCTATTAAACTACCTTGTGCTCAAAGATTCTAATTTGGGAGAGCAGGCAGGCATACAGCACCTAGGCAGAGAAATAGCTTGATGACAATCTGTGCAAAGGAAAAATCAAGTATAAAAGGAGATGATATTACCATGCACTTGTCCCTTGATCTAGAAATATCAGAAGCCCAGGGATCGGGAGTGAGGACAGCAGTAGGGAAGGTTTCAAAGGTACGTATTGCAGTGATAAACTGATAAAGCACTCAAGTATTTGCTTCAGCAGTTTCTACAATGAAACAAAAAGGGGGAAAAAAGTGATTAACTATATCTGTGCAGGAAAAAACCCCACAGATATACAAAGATTTATCAGTATTTCACAAATGTGAAATGTAAAAACTTGTGTTTCAAAGATGATAAGGAAGCCTGGCAAGCATAAGGGCCTATGTTCAATCCCTGGTTCCACAAAAAAAAAAAAAAAAAAAAAAAAAGACAAGGAAGAATGCATCTGGCAATATATGAATTATAGAAAAAAAATATATATTTTTTTCCAGTCCCAGGGATCAAACTCAACTTTATGCTTGCCAGGCAAGTGCTTATGCCACTGAGCTATGTCCCCAGCCCCTTAATATGTTTTTTTTTTTTTTTTTGCAGGACTAGGGTTCAAACTCATGACCTAGTCATATATATAATATATATTCAATATACATATTATATTGAATCATATAATGTAGGAAGACAGAAAAAGTCAGGGTCTCAATGTGGTCTTAATTTGGTCCAATAAATAATATGCTAGAAAAACAAAAACAAAAAACAACATGCTAGACTGGGTGTGATGGTACATGCCTGTAATCCCAGCACTGGAGTGGCTGAAAATGAGATTACTAGGAGTCCAAACTGCATAGTGAGACATTGTACCAAATACATTAAACAAACAAACAAACAGTATACTACCGTGTGTTGAATAAATCACAGACTAAATGTGATTATTTCTTAGATAATCTAGTATCTATACTTAGACCTTCCCCCATCCCACATCTAAATCTGGTGAGTGCTTAAAAATAAAATAGAGGCTGGGAAGTAGCTCCACAGTCTCAGCGTCTGCCTGGCAAGCACAAGTTTCGTCCCTGGTGCCACTTGCCATGCTTGCCCCAGAACTCCAGGAGCACCATGTTGCCACTGAAGCTGGGCATGGTGGCACAAGCCTATAATCCCAGCACTGGAGAGGTTGAGATAAGAGGATCATTATGAGTCCAAGCTATGTGGTGAGACCCTTATCAAATAAATACATAAAAGACTTGAAAATATGTATTAAAGGGGCTGGGGAGATAGCGCCGAGGCACAAGTGCCTGCCTGGCAAGTGCAAGGTCATGAGTTTGAACCTCGGTCCCACAAAGAAAAAAAACAAAACAAAAAAAACTCTAGTGGAATCACATCTAGTAACAGATCAATGTGTAGTCAGCGAGAATGTACAATTTGCCCTATAGTGAAAGCAATGAACAATTTACCAAGTTATTTTATCACTTATGATTCAATTTCTCTGTAAGTCCTTTACGGATTCTCATTAATGATGACAAAACACAACTGTGTGTGTGTGTGTGTGACAGAAAGAGATTTTTATATTTTACACTTTATTCAAACACCTTGCTGCAAAGTAATCAAAAGCTAAAAGTCAAAAAAGAATCCTCTTTCTGTATAGTTCACACAGAAACCTACACTCAGAAAGTTAAACATTCCTAAGCTAAGCATGACTATTCTTTAAAGGACGAAAGTTTCTCTAGCATTCAGGTCCCTAAGTTCTCCAGGGGTATCTCACACAATGATGGCACTGGAGCTCTTATTTTTAGCCCTGGAGTACATGAAATGGTTCTCTGGCCATTTCCTGCAATCTCAATGATCAATAAATATCAACATCATACTATACAGTATACTACACAGCACAACTGTGACAATGTCCAGCAGACACAGAGCTACTTCTTTCCCAGAGAAAAAACTCTGGGAATGTGCAAAAAGTTAGCAATTCTCATGCAACACAGTTCAAAGATATACAACTTTGACAGTGAAACTATCTTCCATAAATTACAAGTTCTAACTGAAAAATCTCTAGGATGGCAGACAATTTGAGGTTACATCCTTTGGAAAAAACTAATGACAGCAAGAGCTGTCATTTACTATCCCTTACATTAGCAATATATCATTTCATTAAAGCACCTGCAAGCAGGCCCAGGGGCCAAGATTTCGATCCCTGGGCCTGCTGTGCCAGCCCTACCCCTGAAGCATGCTGAAAGGGCAATTGAGACTGGATATGGCAACATGTGCCTGTAATCCCAGTTCTTGGGAGGGTATAAGCAGGCGGATCACTACAAGTCTGATCTAGTAGTGAGATCTTGAACATCCTGTAGACCCATCCCTAAAATACAAAATAGAATATATCATTTGAAACACTCCTATTAAAATAAGGATTGGCACATCTTACAAGCTTAGAAGGTCTCAGTGGCCAAGTCAATGCAATGACACTAGAGTAAGTGACAGAGCTACCATCCAAGCTGCAGGCTGACTGAGTCCCAAGCATATGCTTCATTCAGAACCCTACTATGCATCCTTAAAGGGCGTAGCATCTTGATTATAGTCTAAAGTGAGAGACATACTGTTCATACAACAAAAAGGAAGGTTGAGCTCCCATTTTGGAAACTGAAAAATCTAATAATAGCTATTTCTCAATTATCAGAGTACATCAGACGCTGCTATAACAAAATGACAAATGCAGCATCCTCAGATGTTTCTCTTCCACATTCCAGAGGGTGGCGAGTTATCCTTGTTCCATGACATCATTTTAAGACTCAAATAGTTCTTTTATTCATTAGAGGAAGGAAAAAAGGAATTGGAAGCCAAGTATAGTGGTAAAGGCCTATAATTTCAGCTATGCAGAAGACTGGGATAGGAGGATCCCATGCTTAGCTGCTCTGGGCAACTTAGTGATATGCTATCTCAAAATGAAAAAATAAACATAAAAAAATTTTGAAAAGGACTTAGGGTATAGCTCCATGGTAGAGCAACTCTGAGTTCAATCTCCAGTAGTAAGGGGGAAGGAAGAAATGAAGTGCAAATAATTTTCTGTTTAGTTAATTCCCTAGCAGTCTGTATGGTATCTCTGTTTATATTCTCTTGTCCAGAACTTGCCTCTATGTAGCCATGTAATAGGCTGGGAAAATCTTGCAAATGCCCTATCTAAAACTGTTTCCACACAGAGGGGAGAGAAGGTAACTTCAGTTCATTGGGAGTCTATGGAACCAATGGATGGACTGGCTAACGCTACATGAATCTTTTTAATAATAATTTTGTCAGGGCCCAGCAGGATGGCTCAGTGTTCTAAAGTGCCTGCAGGCGGCTGCAGGCACCATGGTTCAATCCCTGGCACCATATGCTGTGCCAGCCCTGCCCTCAGGGCAGGCTGAGGCAGCCATAAAATAAACAAACAAACAAAAGTTCTGAAACAAGAATAAATAAATAAAATAAAAAATAGTTAAAAAAAATAATTTTGCAAAATGTAACAGATGCCTATATAAACACACATCTCAGTTTTTGTTTTACTTAGAAACAAATACTATATAAATAAGCCCCAACTTTTAACTTTATAGAGTATGGCCAAAATAGCATTAGGGCCCAGCAGGATGGTTCAGTGGTCTAAAGTGCCTGCTTAGGAAAGCTTAGGTGGCTGTAGGGACCGCGGTTCAATCCCTGGCACCATATGCTGTACCAGCCCTGCCCTCAGGGCAGGCTGAGCCAGCCATAAAAACAAATAAACAAACAAACAAACAGAAGTTCTGAAACAAGAAAAAAAATAATAAAATTTAAAAAAATAGCATTAGGCAGAAACTTGCTAAGGGAGTAAGATGTCACCAGTTATCTGCTATAGGTATAGAAAAATCTTATTACTGTTTCTGTAGAATGACTGAAGCGTATGAAAAATCTTCTAGGATGATATCATTACAAAAGACTGATTTTATATAAACTAAGCTGCTTTTAAATATAATATTCACTATTATTTTATTTCATATTAAACAAAAGTGCTGACAATCACAGGAAATCCTGACTTAAAAATAGGTCAGAGGGGCCCAGCAGGATGGCTCAGTGGTCTAAAGCATCTGCTTAGGAAAGCTTAGGCGGCTGCAGGGACCGCGGTTCGATCCCCGGCACCACATGCTGCGCCAGCCCTTGCCTCAGGGCAGGCTGAGCCGGCCATAAAAATAAATAAATACACAAACAAATGAAAGTTCTGAAACCAGAAAAAAAATAAAATAAAATTCTTAAAAAGGGGGGGGGGGCTGGCGGGATGGCTCAGTGGTCTAAAGCGCATGCTTAGGAAAGCTTGGGCGGCTGCAGGGACTTCGGTTTGATTCCAGGCACCACATGCTGCGCCAGCCCTGCCCTCAGGGCAGGCTGAGCCGGCCATAAAAATAAATAAATACACAAACAAATGAAAGTTCTGAAACCAGAAAAAAAATAAAATAAAATTCTTAAAAAGGGGGTGGGGCTGGCGGGATGGCTCAGTGGTCTAAAGCGCATGCTTAGGAAAGCTTGGGCGGCTGCAGGGACTTCGGTTTGATTCCAGGCACCACATGCTGCGCCAGCCCTGCCCTCAGGGCAGGCTGAGCCAGCCATAAAAATAAATAAATAAACAAACAAAAGTTCTGAAACAAGAAAAAAAAATTCTTTAAAAAAAAAGGTCAGATTCGGACTGGCAAGATGGCTCAGCGATCTAACGCACTTGCTTAGGCAAGCTTAGGCAACCGTAGGGACCATGGCTCGATCCCTGGTACTACCTGCTGCGCCAGCCCCACTTCCAGGACAGGCTGAGCCATCATCATCATCATCATCATCATCATCATCATCATCAAATCAGATTCACTCATAGCACAAAGTGAATGATATATATCTTGGACACAAACATACCATGTACACTGCTTTGTGCTTCCCAACAGTCCCTCCACATCACCCATGCTTTTCCTTCTGCTCTCAGACATCCTGGCTTTGACTGAACACTGCACAGCATCACACTGTATGGTACACACACAACAGCACCACTGTGATGATGTTCAGCAGACACGTGAGCTTCTTCAGCTTATTTTCATCTACAAATGTTCATACTATGAGGTCTGTTTGTATCTCTGAAGGTTTACAGCTCAAATTATCCTAAATTGGATAAAATTCTGTATAAATGAATTTTTAGGACTTTCACTTAATTCTTTTGTGAAGTATCCTCACATTAGTCAAGCTTTACAATATCACTTTTAAAAGCGGTATAGTATTTTCAGTGAGGATGGTGCATAATTTACTGAGTTCTTCCTTCTGTTGTTTTATTTAGGTGCTCCTGTTCTGCACTACTGTTTTTTAATCACTAAGCCCCTTAGTTTATACTTGGTTCTATACGTGATTTTCCAACTGATTCTGTATTTGTAATTCTTGTCTGAATAGGTGCTTTTATAAGCAGAATTTCTAAAACAAAGGAATATAATTAAAGGTTTCAATATTTGTTACCAAGCTATTATCCAAGACCATTTTAATATTGTGTACTTTTATTAGCTGAGTAGTGTTCTTGCTTCAAAACACCCTAAAAAAGCACAGAATATAACTTTTAATCTTTAATAATCTAAAAGAAATCTTTGCTAATATGAAAGAAAAGTATCTTAATCCAGGTGTGGTGGTGCACACCTGTAATTCCAGCACTTGGGAGGCAGAGGCAGGAGGGCTGCTGAGCATTCAAGGCCGATCATGGCTATATAGTAAATTCAAGCCCAGCCTAAACTATATAGTGAGACCTTGCCTCAAAAAATCAAAACACAGAGCCAGGGAGATATCTCAGTAGAATAAGCACTTGCCTGGCAAGTTCAGGGCCCTGAGTTCAATCCCTGGTTCTGTGAAATAAATAAGTAAATAAAATTTTAATTTAAAAAAATCAAAAACACAAGGGCTGGCCAGATAGCTCAGTGGACCAAAGCACCTGCTTAGGCAGAGTGCAGTGGCTGGGGTTCAATCCCTGGTGTGCCCTGCCAGCCCTGCCCCTGGGGTCTGCTGAGATGGAGACTGAGACTGGATATGGTGGTGTGTGCCTATAATCCCATGCTGGGAAGCTAAAAATAGGAGGATCACTATGAATCCAATATACACAGTGAGCCCCTGCAGACCCTGTACTTAAAAAAAGAAAAAAAAGTTTAAGAAGTATCTCAATAGCTTTACCATTCTTTGCTTAGCAATGAACATATTTCCCCCATTGGTGAACATATGTGAATTTCATTTTCGGTGAATTACTTGTTTAGGTCTTGTGGCCCATTAATTAGGTTCTTAATGGATTTTTTCCTCTATCAATTTATAAAAACATGCATATGTTAAACAGAACAATCTTTTATCATTTACAAACACATGCCCATTTTCAACTTTTCTGACAGTAAATTCTTAAATTTTTATAAAATTTCACAAAAAAACCTTCAAAACTTTCAGATTCTATGTGCAGAAAATACTCAAATTAGCACTTTTATTTTCCAGATTTAGGTTTTTATTTTACTCAGATGATACTTCACTTAAAATTAATTTAGGTATCTGGTAAACAACAGGCTCTGTTAATCAGTCAGAGTGCTTAAGTGTCATTTAGTGTCTTGGGACTAAAGAATCCTCCCCTCTAGTGGAACACAGTTCCAACTGCATAAAATTTGGTTATCTGTTAGTTTCCTGCTACTTCTTCAAAAATCCTTCTTTCTTTTATCCTTCTAGATGAAATCTACAACCATGTTGTCATATTCCAAAAGAAAAATATGTATTTTTAAACAGAGGCACATTAACCTTATATACATTAGTTAAGCTAAAAGTTGTGCAGGATCTAGTTTTCCTATACAACTTTCCATTTATTTTTTTTCCTATTTTACTGTCACTGTCATTTTTTGCTTATTTATTTGGTGCCAGGGATAGAAACCAGGTCATCACACATGCTGAGCACAATTTTCCCACTGAAATGTACACCCAGCTCATTTTCTTCATATTTATTTCCTTTCACAGTAAGCTCACATCTTGTCATTTTATAATCTTAAAATCCGCCACCATGTATTAGACCAGATAGTCTTATGTATTGTGTAATGGTTACTGATAGTATGTATTTAGTAAAATCATGGATTATCAT